>VWYK01065803.1:41012-89381 GCA_013399775.1 Semnornis frantzii | reverse complement strand
CGGGGCAAGCCCTTCAGTCCCTTGGCTTGGTGCGGCGAGCAGGCAGGATCAGGTCTGCCGTTTGTGGGGGTAGAAAACGAGTCCCCTGCTATGTGATGCCGAGCAGCACAGATAGGTAGCAGCCCAAAATAAACAGGGCAACAAAACGAGTTGGCTGGGGGTTTTTAAGCATTTTGACCGATTGTTTTTTGACCAATAGCAACAGACAAGAAACATTCCTGGAACCAATCCCAAGTTACCTCACGAGTCCAGCACCGTGACTGCTGTAGCCTGTGAGGCGCCAAGGCTTTTGTCTGCTTTCCCGCCTCTCCCACCCGGGAAGAAGGGGAGAAAGGAGGCAGATACCAAGGATATGTGTTCCAGGTATAATCTGGGCCTTCCGCCACATCCCTCTGCCAGCACGAGGTGCAGGTGCTTAGCTCTGTGCCCTCAGATCAGCTCTGCAGCATCTTGCTCCTCATGAAGGCAAACTCAGGCTCTGTGGCCACGTCCTGCTTTGGGTCGAACAGAGCTGGCTCTGGTTAGAGATCTGACTTCCCAGCTCAGGCTCTGCTCAGTGCTGGTTTGCACTGCCAGGGGTTGCTGCCAGCATAGACTGCTCCATGTGTCCAGTTAGCACCAAGGGTTGGGGTGCAGAGCAAGGACACTGCTACACCTTGTGTGCTGCACTGGGGTGCAGAGGAGAAGGCTGCATCTGCAGGGAGGAGCACACAGGACAGGTGCCTCTAACCTGACCAAGAGGGGACTGCATCCCACAGATGTCACATCTGGTGTAAAGCTGATAAAGCTCCAGAGTCAAGGCTCTTCTTCACTGGCCAGTGTCCAAGGAGGACTCTGCCCATTTCTGTCCTGAATCCAGTTCCTGAATTGAGTTCTTGAACCAGGCCCCTGTCTGCTGCCAAGTCCAGTCTGGGACCTCTAGCACAGCATCAGTGGTGATGGTGACATCACTGCCACCAGCTGGGTAGAACATCCCATCCCTGGGCAGCCTATCCCAGAGACTTGTCAACCTCATGCTGAAGAATTTCTTCCTCAGCTCCAGTCTAACCCTGCTCTGCCTCAGCTCCAAACCATTCCCCCTTGGCCTGTCTCAGACCCCCTCAGCAAAAGTCCCTCTGCAGCTTTCCTGCAGGATCCTTTCAGGAGCTGTAAGGCCTCTTTACCCATGGCAGGAGCACTGCCATGCTGCTCCTGAGAAAAGCACAGGCTTTACAAGCCAGCAAGGCAGGGACAGCAGGAAACTGCTGAACTCATCGCATTGCCTTGCTCAGCCTCCATCCTCCTCTCCTGCTGTTTGTGCACAGCCACTCCAGCAGCAGCAGGCAACCAAAAGCCTCTGGCACTGCACACCTGGAAAGAGAGAAGGTGGGCAGGACAGAGCACCCACACCACCAGAGGACTCCTTCAGCACTTGCCCTGCTGCACATTTCACTCCTCAGATCACATATCCACAGCCTGCCTTGATAAAGACTGCAGGATTAGAGCTGCTGCTTAAACAAATGGAGCCCTCAGTTCTGCTCTGCCAACACAAACTGGCAAAGCTCTCTAAAGGAAAGGGATTCAGACTGCTCTGGGTTGGAAGGGATCCTCAGGGGCATCTTGCCCAAGCCCCTGCAGTCACAGGGACAGCTCCAGCCAGGGCAGGCTGCCCAAGGACACGTCCAGCCTGACCTTGAATGTCTGCAGGGATGGGGCCTCAAGCACAGCTCTGGGCAGCCTATGCCAGTGTCTCACCAGCCTCACTGTGCAGAGCTTCCTCCTGATGTCCAACCTAACTCTGCCCTGCTTCAGTTCCAAACCATTGCCCTCAACCTGTGCCCACCAGCCCTGCTGAGCAGTTCCAACAGTCCCCCTGCAGATATTGAAATGCAGCTCTGAGGTCTGCCTGGAGCCTTCTCTTCTCCAGGCTGGACACCCACAATGCTCCCAGCCTGCTCATGCAGCAGAGGTCCTCCAGCCCTCTGACCATCTCAGTGGCCTCCTCTAGAGAACCAAACATCCTTGAGTCAGAATTATCTTCAGAAGTTCTGCAAACACTTAGTGCAGGACACAGCACTCAAACCTTCAAGGAATGCAACCTGGTTCACAAGGCATCATTTAACAGCTGGCATTGGTGGCACCACTGAAAGATGTGAGGACTCTGCAGGAGTTCTGGCCCAGCAGACACTCAGTGCATTGCCATGTTCACCCCCAAAGAACAAGCAACTGGTCGTGGTTTGTTCCTGAGCATTTGTCCAAGCTGCCTCATGGCCCAAGAGATGTGGGGATGTGGCTGCTCCAAACCTGCTTACCCGGGACAGTTCTGCACAGGATAAGGCCAGTGTTGACCACCTGCACCTCTCCTGTGGGGACAGGCTGGGAGAGTTGTGACTGTTCAGCCCGCAGAAGAGAAGGCTCCAGGGAGACCTCAGAGCAGCCTGCCAGGAGCTGAAGGGCTCCAGGAGAGTTGGGGAGGGACTTTGGACAAGGGCTGGCAGATGAGGACAAGGGACAATGGTTTTGAGCTGGGAGAGGGGAGAGTGAGAGTGGAGAGGAGGAAGAAATTGTTGAGAGTGAGGGTGGGGAGAGACTGGCCCAGGGTGCCCAGCCAGGCTGTGGCTGCCCCCTGCCTGGAGGTGTTGAAGGCCAGGCTGGATGAGCAACCTGACCAGCAGGTTGGGGCTGGAGGGTCTTTAAGTCCCTTCCAACCCCACCCATTCTGTGATTCCATGATTTCTCCACCCATGTCACTGCTGCTCACACTGCACAGTTTTTTCTCCAGACTTGCTTTCCATCCATGTTTGCTGCTGCATTAGAAACCAGCAGGCTGAATGGGCAGAGGAGATCACTGCTCTCCCTGCTGGGCCAGGAGCAAATGGGTTCTGCTCACCACTGCACCACAGAGGTGCTGAGACAACACAATGAACCTGCTTGGTGCAACAAAGCAGCTCCTGCAGCCCCAGGACCTGGGGCGCTGCTTGTCTAATGAGAAGGGGCAAGGCTCCCTCCTGAGTAAACCAGGAACAGCCTTCCAGGGGAAAAATAAACCTGTCTGGGGGCTCCAGGGGGCTCTCAGCAAGGGCATCTCTTCAGCCTCCACCAGGCTGGCACAGGGCAGCAGCCAGAATGCTGGAGGAGGTTGTGCTGAGAAAGGCTGCTCCTGGAGGGGCAGTGTGCTCTGCATGCTTGGCTCTGGCATGAGCAAACACGGCAGGATTCCACCCACCCCTCGGGGCGGGAGGAGGGAAGGCTGCAGGCAGACCTCAGAGCAGCCTGCCAGGAGCTGAAGGGCTCCAGGAGAGCTGGGGAGGGACTTTGGACAAGGGCTGGCAGTGCCAGGATGAGGGACAATGGCTTTGAGCTGGGAGAGGGGAGAGTGAGAGTAGAGAGGAGGAAGAAATTGTTGCGAGTGAGGGTGGGGAGAGACAGGCACAGGTTGCCCAGGGAGGCTGTGAATGTCCCCTCCCCCTGGGGGTGTTCAAGGTCAGGCTGAATGAGGCCTTGAGCACCCTGAGCTGGTGGGAGGTGTCCCTGCCCATAGCAGGGGCAGGAAACTGGATCATCTTTAGGGTCCCTTCCAGCCTAACCCATTCTATGAATCTCTGAAAGAAGAGTTGTTTCTGGAAGAAGACAGCTGCTATGGATGGGAAAGGAGGACAAAGGTGTTACCAAAATCCCCCAAGACAAGCCACAAGAACTTTCCTCTGTACATCTACATGCACAAGAAAGGAGAGGTTTCCCATTGTGGTTTATTTCAGGGCTTTCACATCTACAAAATATACTAAAAATCTCCTTTGCATTAAAATGAGCATAAACAGAGCTCTGAGGCAACCTTCTGGCCTACAGCAAGCTGCTCAAGTGTCTGTGGTTTAAAAGCCTCCATCAGCTGCAACACAGCAGAGAGGAATTTGCTTTCCCGCCAGGAGAACACTCTGAGGACTCCCACCCCACTGCTCCAGCTCCAAAGGCACTGTGCCAGCCACAGCTGGGCAGCAGCAGGCCCAACCTGCAGCATCAATTTTGCTGCTGGAACTGCCTCACGATCGCCTCACTGGTTTGCTTCAGCTCCTTGATGTGACGGTTCAGGCACTCGGTGATGCTCTGGGACCTCAGCTCCTCCTCTTGCAGGTATCGTGCAGCTATTGTCTCAACTGAAGCTCTGGGCAGGAGGTTCTAGAAGTAAACAAAGAGGTGAGAGATGCTTCCAGTGCAGGTGCCAGGCAGGAGTGCTGCTGCCCACAACACACAGCCCTGGATGTGCCTCTGGAGGGCTCCTGTGTCATTTTCATCTCACTGGGCAGACCAAGCTCTCAGGTCTCATCCTTTGCTCAAATGTTTACCTGTGATACATCTCCAACCAGCAGGGAAGACCTGTCAAGCCTTTGCCCAAGTGCAGGGAGCAGGATCAGCAGCTCAGCACACAGCCTGTCCACTGGGAGACTCCATGGGAACTGCCTCAGTGTTGGTGGACAGATTGCACTGGGATGGAAGGGACCCTCCAGGGGCATCCTGCCCAACCCCCTGCAGGCTGCCCAGGGACACATCCAGCCTGACCTTGAATGTCTGCAGGGATGAGGCCTCAAGCACAGCCCTGGGCAGCCTGTGCCAGTGTCTCACCACCCTCACTGTGCAGAGCTTCCTCCTGATGCCCAGCCTAACTCTGCCCTGCTCCAGGTCCAAACCATTGCCCTCAGCCTGTGCCCACAGGCCCTGCTGAGCAGTCCCTCCCCAGCCTGCCTGCAGGTCTCCTGCAGATACTGAAATGCAGCTCTGAGGTCTCTCTGGAGCCTTCTTACTGCTGCCTCTGAGAACAAAAAGCAGCTGATGTTCTTCTGTTAAGCTCCAGGCCCCAGGATCTTCCCAGTCCCTGCAGTGCAGCTGCTCCCCCCTCAGCTGCAGCCTGCACAATGAAGAGTTTCCATGCAGCATGTGACAGTTCCCTAAGCTGCCTGCATTTTCTTTATGGACATGCCTCCAAGCTACTTCAGTCTCCACACAATCAAGACCTATTCTTGGTAGTAAACCTCATCAACACTGGAGTCCTGTGTGCAGTTCTGGAGCCCCCAACACCAGAAGGATAAGGAACTGTTTGAGCCAGTCCAAAGGACACCACGAAGATGCTCAGAGGGCTGCAGCAGCTCTGCTATGAGGACAGGCTGAGAGAGTTGGAGCTCTGCAGCCTGGAGAAGAGAAGGTTTCCAGGAGACCTTAGAGCAGCCTTCCAGTATCTGAAGTGGGCTACAGGAGGGCTGGGGAGGGACTACTGACAAGGTCTGGGAATGACAGGAGTAATGTGTTTAAACTGGCAGAGGGGAGATTGAAACTGGATGTTAGGAAGAAGTTCTTTACACTGGCACAGGTTGTCCAGGGAGGTTGATCACACTCTGTGATTCTGTGCTCCACAACCTCCCTGGAGGTGTTCAGAACCAGGCTGGATGAGGCCTTGAGCAACCTGTTCTAGTGGGAGGTGTCCCTGCCTATGGCAGGGAGTTGGAATTGGCTGAGCTTTTGGGTCCCTTCCAACCTAATCCATTCTGTGATTCTATGATACCTATAGAGCTGACCAGCAGAGGTGAAGGGAAGCATCAGCCTTAGAGACTTTTCTCTAGGATGCCCCACAACCAGAGCAGCTGTGGGCACTGCCAGCAACACACCACTAAAGAAGACGAAGTCCTTGGACTGTTAAGAGCAACAAGTCTGGATCAAGGCCCAGGCCTGAAGAGCTGCAGCTCTGTGCAACACAGAGTGTGACACTTCTCACTATCTCTCTTCCACTCCCTGCTCAGACCAGGCCACAGCCTGGGCTTTGCAGTGGGCATAGGGCTGTGAGCTCTTGAGCACCAAAGGAAGAAGCAATTATGTCCAAGTTTCCTGGGCCTTGGGTTAGTGCTGCAGCAAGTGAGCTGAGGTCAAAGGCCAGGAAAGGTGCCAAAGCAACCTCTGCTACAGAAATATGATCAGCTGCCAGCATCAGCTGGCAGAAATGAGAACCTCACCCTGCATAGTGAGGCACCAAGGTCAGGCTTTCCTAGCAGCTAGCACAAGAGGCCTTCAGTTCAAGGAGTTGCCCACTGCTGCCCCATGTCACTGCAGTGCAGACAGGTGGTGCAGCACCAGCTGGCAGAAGCACCCAGAAACTCAGCACCTGACACTCCCTCAGAGCCTCTGTTGCAGACCCAAGCCAGAAGCTGAGGCAGGCTCCTGAGCAGACGTGAGCAGCTGGTGGGACACAGTGAGGCACAGCACCAGTACAGAGAATCATGAGCTGCTGCAATGAGCTTAGCAGTGCCCAACCACCCAGCACTGTCCCAGTCTCCAAGCACCCAGCAGTGCTGTCTCCTCCCCATGCAGGATCTGCTGCTGGCTCACAGAATCACATCTGGCTCCATCTGCCAGATGGGCACCCAGCTACAGTCTCAGCTGCCCAGTGCAGCCAGCTTCCACACAGCTGCTTACCAAGGGCACAGATGCTCTCTGCTGCTGTGAGCTGGACTGCTCAGGTGCTTCATCTGAAGAATCTTTGTTTCCATCCAGCACAGGGCACAAAGAATCCGTTCCCAGCAAGGTGTCCACAGCAAATGGCTCCATGCCACTCTTCCAGCTGCTGTGGGAGGGGAGCTCATCCTCGGGGGACATACTTCTCATTTCAGCAGCCTCCCATTTCTGGGGTCCCCCTTGCTGGTGCTGAGCATTCTCCTCAGGCTTGTGGTGTGTTCCCTCTGCTTGTTGGTCAAGTTTGTACTGCAGGTCCTGAGCTGCCCTGGAAAGCAGGTTTGAGCATAACTATTTGCTGGTTTGCCTCAGCAGCTCAGCTCTAGCAAACTCTCAGAGGAAGCATCACACAGGTCACTAACAGCCCTGCCCAGCCAAACTCCTCGCTCCCACAGCACTGCCAGTCTCTAGGAGACACCAAGAGCCACAGGCTGCCTGCTGCAGTACTGCAGAAGAGAGAAGCACAGCAGGCTGGGCTACAGCTACCCCTTCACCAGACAGCTTGTCCTCCTTCTGAATGCAAGGACAAGAGCAGAGCCCTGCATCTGGGGAAGAACACCACCAGGCACCAGTGCAGCCCAAGGGGCACCCTGCTGGAAAGTAGCTCCATGGAGAAGGACCTTGGAGTGCTGGTGGGCAGCAAATTGCCATGGGGCAGCAATGCGCCCTTCTGGCCAAGAGGGCCAAGGGCATCCTGGGGTGCAGCAAGAGAAACGTGGGGAGCACTCCTGCCCCTCTGCTCTGCCCTGCTGAGACCACGGCTGCAATACTGGGGTCCTGCAGCACTCACCTGCACTGCCCATCCCTGGCCTCAGGCTCCTCATCTTCCATCTGCTGAGCAGTGCCCTGGGCTTCATCCTGCCACAGTTGCTGAGCAAACTCCAGTTGCGCCCTGGCCTCTGCCAGATCATTCTGCAGTTGCTGGTTCTCAGCCTTCAGTTTATTCAGCTCAGCAGCAGAGTCTTCACCATGTGCTGTGGAGGTGCCTCCTTTCCCCTAAAAGACATGGGAGGGCTGAATTTGGAATTTCTGACATGCAAGAGCCTGGAGCCAAACCCCAGGCAGAGGCCATCAGCCATGCCTGCAGCCACAGCCTCCAACCTCACTGCCAACCTGCCCAAGGCTGTCCCAGAGCAAACCAACTGCACAGGCCCTGCACTGTCTGCATCCAGAGCAGCTCTGCTGAGCTGCCCAGCAAGGGAAGGTTCTTCCCACTGGGTGCTTTGGACAAGAGGCAAACAGGATGCTCAAGGCCTCATCCAGCCTGGCCTTCAACACCTCCAGGAACAGAGCAGCCACAGCCTCCCTGGGCAACCTGTGCCACTGTCTCCCTATCATCACTCTCAAGAATTTCTTCCTCATCTGTCTCAATCTCCCCTCCTCAAGTTTCAATCCATCTTCTCTTATCCTATCACTAAGATTTGCTCTTACTCATTTCTTCTTCCCTGGAGGTGTTCAAGGCCAGGTCAGATGAGGCCTTGAGCAACCTGGGCTGGTGGGAGGTGTCCCTGCCCATGCCAGGAGGCTGGACTTGATAATCTCTATAAGGTCCCTTCCAACCTAAACCATTCTTTGATTCAGAATCAGAGGTTTGAGGCAAACTGGCACAAAGCAGAACTGTAACAGAATGTACTCTGGGCCAGAACCCCTGGGGAAGGAACCAAGCTGCCCAAGCAGCCACCCTCACCACTCTGTGGGCACAGGGTGCCCAGTCCTACTGCACCTCATCTCCTCACCAATCAGCCTTTTGATTTTTAAGTTCCCTGAAGTCTACCAATCATTTTGAGAGGCCTGGGCAAAGATCACTGCTGTTGTCAGGTGGGGGACACAGAAGAGAAGCCCCCTGGCACTCCGGGTGCCCACTGCACACCTGCAGCCCCCCACGCTTGGCACTGTCCAGCATCTCCACGAGGTGAAGGTTCTCCAGCCTCAAGGTCTCCAGCTGCACCACAATCGCCTGAGGAGACAGAGGCAGCCAACCAGCTCAGACAAGACCACCACACATGCCCACCACCCTGGCCAGGCATTTCTCCCCCTCAGGGCAAACATAAGAGCAAGGTTTTGGGCCACAAGCTCTGCAGGGACCGTGCAGAGAAGGTGACACAGCCAACCATGCCCAGTGACAGGGACTGCAGTCCTCAAAGTGCCACCAGCCAGGCCTGGTCAGCATGGCTGATGTCAAAGAGCTCTGTGAGCTCTGCCAGTTGCTGGTTTGAAAAGAAGCAGCAACAAAACTAGCCAAGGGCAAAGCTGGTGATAAGGGCGACCAAGTTGGGGAAGGGTCTGGAGAAGAGGGCTGGGGAGGAGCAGCTGAGGGAGCTGGGGGTGTACAGTATGGAGCAGAGGAGGCTGAGGGCAGAGCTCATTGCTCTCTGCAGCTCCCTGAGAGGAGGTTGGAGCCAGCTGGGGTTGGGCTCTGCTGCCCAGTCTCAGGTGATAGGAGAGGAAACGTCCTGAAATTGTGCCAGGGGAGGGTCAGATTGGAGATGACAAAAAATTTCCTTGCTGCAAGAGTGGTCAGGTGAGTTGCCCAGGGAGTGATGGAGTCCCCATGCCTGGAGGTGTCCCAGAACACTGTGGCCATGGCCCTTAGGGCCATGATTTAGTGGCCATGGTGGTGCTGGGTTGCTGGTTGGACTGGATGGTCTCAGAGTCCTTTCCCAACCCAAATAACTCTGTGGCTCTAAGCAGGACAGACTCAGATTCAGTTAGAGGATTTCACTGAAAGGGTCTCAAAGTCTTTGGTCAAAGGCTGAAGGGAGAAGGAAACTATTGCAATAGCTCAAAGCCAGGATGGTATTCCAAGCCTCCAGATGCCTTCAAGAGGCAGCAGCAGAGTGCTCTGCCTTTCTCACTCTGTGCTCCACTGCTTTCCTCTCTGCTCGCTCAATCTCTGCCCTCAGCTGCTGCTGCAGGTTGGAGGTGGAGTTGCTGGCGGAGGCGATGGTGATGTCCCGCTGGTGCAGTTCTTCTACCAGCCTGCAGACTTCCCTCCTCATCCCTTCCAGCTCACTCTTGTGGATCTGTGCAGCTTGAGAGAGCTGCTCCTTCAACTGCAGGAAGACAGGCAACCCCCACCCACCAGCTTTGCGAAGTTGTCACAGCAGAGCACCCAAAGAACCCTACAGGACAACGCGAGAGCTGGAGAACAACCCCCCCCAGGCATGTTGGTTCTTCCCCACTGAAACCCACCTCAGCCCAATCCTTTCCCATAAGCTGCCCCCTGGGTCAGGACAGAAGTGACCTGCTGAGATCAATCTCCTGAGCTCACCATTCCCCCTCTGTGACCAACAGCAGGCAGCCAAAGGTTGCCCAGCAGCGGGCAGCTCAGTGACACTCAGAACAGACCCCTGCGCTCTGCCCCTGTGCCCTCTCCAAGGCAGAGGGGACAGCCCTGTGTAGCTCCAGCCAGGTTTTCCCTCTGACCACTCGTCCTGAGCCTCTGGAACTGGCATTGGCTTGTAGCAACTCAAGCTGCCCGTGGCAGAGCTCCAGCAGCTGGCTGTGCACAGGGTGAAAATACCACCCTGGGTTCTCGTAACTCCTCTTTGTCCCACAGCTCCACGTGCTGAGTGCCAGCCCTGCTGGGCAGAAGAGCCAGTCCCACTCACTGCCCACATGACAGGCATGACTTTATTTTCAGCATCTCCAATCTCACTGCTCTCTTCTCCAACCTGCTAAGCCCTGGAGCACTGAGCTGCTCCCTGGACTGATTCAGTCCACAAGCAGCCTCCTTTTGGCCTCCTTGGCACACCTGGGCTCGGCTGTGCCTGTGAGCTGGCAGAGCTGCACTGCCAGTGCTGCCTGCCACACTCTGCAAGCACACCAGAGATGTCCTCAGTCACACAGCACGACACCACCACGGCAGCCCTTCTGCCCCTGTCCCAGCCTGTTAGCCAGGAAGGGTCAGCACCCACGGCTCCAGGGCTTCTCTGACTTCCAAGCACTTGAGCCAATGGAAGCAGATGATCTCTGCCTAGCCATGTAAATGCTGCACACGTGGTGATCCATCTCCATGTCACCCCAGTGCCTCCCAACTACATAAAACAGAATCAACCATAATCAATCTCCCTTTCCTCCCCAGCAGCCTCCAGCAGACTCATTTACTCTGTGGCTATTTAAACGTGTAACCACCCAGGCATCCCCAGCAGGATCTGCACCTCTGTGCCTTCAGAATAAAGGAAGAATGATCTGCACACCAGTGAGGTTTGTCACTCCAGTCCAACAAGGCCTCTGCTCTGAGCAGGCTCCAGTGAAAGCTTTCACACCAGCTGATGCATTACTCAAAGCCTTGCCTCCCCTGGCTGCACACAGCAGCAGGCTGTGCTTCTCGGGGCAGCTTTGCTGCTCCACTTCTCCCAGCCCCTAACCCAACGGGCAGGCAACAAGCCTACAGCAGCCTCCCTGCCTCACACAGGGTGAGGTGTTCCAGGCCCTGTCCCAAGTGTGACAGACATACTGCAGCAGACCTCAGCCCCTCCCTCTTCTCTGTCCCACTGGGAGGCTGCATTAGGCTTAAACTCAGGATTCCAGCCCTCTGTACCTTGCCCCTCCAGCACTAACTCAGGTATCCCCACTCCGCAGAGCAGTGCTGTGTGATGTGGGAGGTGAACCACACAGCCATGGACAGAAACTTGAAAACCTCTCCTCCTTGGCCAGGTCTGTCCTTGCCCTTCAGCACATCACTGCCTCCACAGGACTCCTGGCCTTTGGTCCCAGCTGGAGCACTGCTGCCTGTGCAGGTGATCCAGGTGGGAAGGGCTGGCCCCAGGAGAGCTGCCCCCACTCCAGGAGCAAAGCAAGGTTACCTTTTCAGCCTCTGCCCTCACCTTGGCATGCTGCTCTTGCAGGGACCGCAGCTCTTGGGTGTTCCCATCTAGCTCTGCACTCAGCTCTGCACACCTTACATTAGAGGATGCCAGGCTGGGGGCCAAATCAGAACAACAGATTAGAACACCCCAAGGAGGAGGACCTGGCCAGAGGAACTCTGATCCTCCAAGCAGCCTGTGTCGGTCGGAGGAGAAACAGGATTCCCAGGCTAGAAGTTCCTCACCAACCCTCTGTTTTTGTTTCCCAAAATCATTTCCAAAGAGATCAGGAAGCTGCTCCAGTAGGTGGTAGCTTCTCCTTGGTTGTTTCTTTCTCACACTAAGATGACAAGCATTAGTCTGGGAACCACAAACTCAGGGAGGAAGACTTGTTTCTAGCTCTTATTTTGCAGGGAGGTTTAGGTCTGGTTCTTAGCAGGTGACAAATAAAGGCTCCTGAACCCATCAAGAATGAAGGTTGTGAGTCTCAGCCAGCCAAGGCACTGCAGACCCCCAAACATGCAGTGAGAAGCAGCCAGCAGCAGCCCCACTACAGAACTGCAAACTGAGACACTGATCTGCTCACTACAACAGGAGGCAGAAGCTGGGAGGCCTTGGCAGGAGGGATGCAGCAGAGGAGCATCACAGCACCCAGCTGCACCACACAGCCAAGGGAAGCAGGCAGCTGCCTACCTGTACTCCAGTTGTGACAGCTCTGACTGCAAGTGCTGCTCCTTCCTCTGGGCAGCAGTCAGCTGCTCCAGCACACGCTGCAGCCCTGCAGAAGAAGACAACTGCTGCTCCTGCAGGTGTTCCTCCAAGGCCCTGGGCAGAAAGAGGATTCGAGCCTCAGCACAGAATCCTTTGTGCCTGAGTTCACTACAACAAGGAAAGCAACCAGCACTCCCTTGGAATTTTCTGGAGAACACACAGAGCCCCACAGCAGGTGGCACCTCTGCCACTGTGAGCAAAGCTACCAGCTGCCTGACAGCCCTTGCCCCTGCTTTGATGCTGGTTGCCCTGAGGCAGGCACTCTCAGCCTCCCTGCCCCTGGCAGACAGCAGCTCACAAGCAGCAGTGTGGCTGCATGGGAGCACATGGCAGAACCTCTGGACACGGGCAGCAGAACCCTGCAGTCCTCACTCGCAGCCAGTGTAGGAGGAGGAGGCCAAGATGACTTTGTCCCATGTGCAGCTCCCTTACCAAGCCCCCAGCCTGGCATCACTAGACCTGAGAGAACTGTCCCCTGCACTAACAGGCAGGTTACCAACCCTGACAGGCCTCCTGCACTTGACTGAAAATGCTGAGGGGTGAGCAGAAAGCTGATCCCTCCCACACTGCTCACCACCAGCTGCTGCCAAATGCAACGCAACTGGGAAATGCTGGGAGGAAGCACAGCCCTCGTGAGACACCAGTGTCCCATGCCACACAGCAGCCAGCACAGGTCCAGCTGCCTGAGCACACCTCTGGGCATCCTCAGTGGGAGAGCTGGGGGCACAGACGCAGGCTGAGGGGTGCAGGTGCCAGGGATGCTACCTGATGAGCAGCTCTTTTGTTTGGAGAGCTTTATTTGCCCTGGCCAGCTCCTTCTGCAGATGTTCCTCGTGCAGCTTGGAGCTGCCAATAAAGTCTTCTTGAGACTGCAAGGTGGCTTTGAGTTTCATCTTCTCATCCTCCAGCATCTGCAGGGGAGGGGAGGGGAGGAGAGGTGACTGCTGCCAAATAGGCCAGCCCAGTTTGCCAGGATGTGAAAAGGCTGATCAGAATGAGGCAACCCTTGCAAACACTGCAGAGTACCACTTGGCTGCAAACCCAGCTGAGGTCAACCAGGAGCTTTCCAAAGCTCTCAGGTGAGAAGGCAGCTGGAAGGCAAAGAGCCTTCCTCCTCCTCCTCTCAAGCACTGCTTCACACCCCATTTCCTCACAGTTCCTCCACTGACCTCTAACATTTTCTTGGATTGCCTCAATTCCTCTTGAACTCTTTGCTCATCTTCTAGGATTGTCTGGTTGTTTTCAGTCAGGTCATTCACCCTCATGTTCAGCCTCTCCAACTCCAGCTCCTTGGCACAGATGGTATCATTGGCCCTCTCCAGCTTGCTGGTCAAGTGCTGGATTTGGGAGAAGCCGGCCAGCTTCGCCAACTCCAGGTCCTGCTTCCAACTGGCAAGCTGCCTCTAGGGGCAATTGTCTGCATTAAGGCTCCACCACAGAAACACTTGGTCCAGAGCACCACCCACACAACCACCATCCCTGTGTAACAAATGGGGGCTGCCAGCAAGCCTTGCTACCCTTCAGAGAGAACTGTGCCAGGGTTACAGGATGGGCACAGCTCCTGAAGGCAAACAGAACACAACCCAAGGGGGCTCTCAAAAGCAGTCCAAAGAGACACTGGGAAAAGAGGAGCTCAGATCACTCAAGTTGTCTAAGTGTAGCCTAAAAACAAAGCTGCCTCCTATTTTTGGCTCTAAGTCGAGGAGAAACAGCAGCAAGTAAGGTTTGTAAACCAGAGTCACAGCATGGCAGGGGTTGGAAGGGACCTCTGGAGATCATCCAGTCCAACCATCTGCCAGAGCACCCAGGGCAGGGCACCCAGGAACACACCCAGGTGGGTTTGGAAAGTCTCCAGAGAAGGAGACTCCACAACCTCTCTGGGCAGTTTGCTCCAGGGCTACAGCACCCTCACACCAAGGAATTTTCTCCTCCTGTTGAGGTGGTACCTCCTGGGTCCCAGCTTGCACACATTGCCTCTTGTCCTATCACAGGTCACCACCAAATACCACCTTTCTCCTGGCACCCATCCCTCAGGTATTTACAGACACTGCTCAGGTCCTCTCTCAGCCTTCTCTCCAGGCTAACCAGCCCCAGGGCTCTCAGCCTCTCCTCACAGCAGAGCTATTCTAGTCCCCATATCACCCTCACAGCCTCCCCTGGACTCTTTGCAGCAGATCCCTATCCCTCTTGAACTGGGGAGTCCAGCACTGGGCACAGCATTGCAGGTACAGTCTCCCCAAACCCAGTCACTGAGCTCTTGGTGCTCAGCAGAGGAACAAACCACAGAGCAGAACCACCAAAGAGCTCCAAACCCAGGCTGGGTGCAGCAGGCAGTGCTGCTGTGCTGTAGGAAGCCAGCAGCTGGCACTGCCAGCTTGCCAGCAGGCTCACCTGGGAGCTTCCCTTGTTTTCATGGCAGGCAAAGCAAAGTGCTGGGGCAAAGATGCCTGACAGGCACTAGCTGACTGCTAGCTCCAGGCACAGCCCTCCCCTTGCAGGGCCAGCTGGGGAACCCAGGACAGCTCTCCTGGCAACTCCTAACAACACTGCCTTCACATAGTCCATTTCTCCTGCACCTCCCTGCAATTTGTGAAGGCTGGAACAAAATGCTGGAGTAGTTTCTTACTGTAAAGGCACCAATCCCTGCCAGCTGCCAGCCTGGCACACAACTGAGAAAACCACAGGAGTCATGGAAGACTCTGGAATCATTTTGATTCCTATCCATTGCTGATGCCTTTCCACTATGTACAAGTCAGGACAGCAAACACTCGTGGCCAGGAGCAGAGTTTACAGCACAGCCTCTCTGCACCCAAGGACCCAGAGGGCTGCACTGCCTGAGCAGGGACCATTTCAGCTCACTCTCGTTTGCAGCCCCCACAAGTGGCAGGGCAGTGCAGAACTCCAAGAGCAAAGGCTGCAGGAGGGTGCTCCTTGCTGGGTAAGAATGCCAGGCTGCCCTAAGCTGCACTGGAAGCTCTGAGGGGAAGCCAGTTGAAAGAAGAGAAAGGGGAAATACTCCATAGGCACAGATCTCAGCCTGACCTTGGGCCAGACAAAAGGCACAGAAACATCCAAGCACCAAAAAGATGCAGCACTTCCTGCTGGGCTGTCCCAAGACACTGAGGGTTCAGGATCTATGCACCCAACTCATCTACAGTGCTTGGGAGAAGTCTCCCCAGTTCCTGTTACACTGCTGCACAGTCAGGAGAGCTCCTCTGTGCCCCTGCCCAGCAGCCTTCACTCCAAGGACACATCTGCTGTGGGACAATTGAGCTGTCAGTGACACCAGGACAGCAGCCAGACCTTCCGCTCACCGCCTCTCTGCATTTGGAGCTGTACCAGTGCCAGCCTCTCACAAAGGCCCTGTCAGAGCCACCTTCAATCCTGTCATCACAAACTTCCCTCTCGCAGGAGCTGCTGCTCGAGAGAGACTCAGGAGCCCATGAAGTGCCAAGCCCCCAGCACGAGCTGCCTCTCAGTGCCTGCTGCGACCGCATCTGCGTGACCCTGTCCGCTGTGCTCCAGTCACCTCCTCTCGCTCTGCTGCTCATCCACCTCCTCACTGAGCCACCAGCTCCTCACAAGCAGCAACCCCACCACTGCTTGCCCCTAAATAAAAGCAAAGGGAGAGGGGCTGGCAGCTGCTGTCACTACAGCACTCTGCAGAAGAACCCCTGGCAGAGGAGGGTTCCTTTCTAGCCCACCCTCTAAGCTGGACCTGCCAGGTGCCTGTTTAGCCCCTGGCAGGTCCCCAGCTCTGCAGCAGGAGCTAACAGCTATCTCAAAGTGTGACATGCTCTGAGCTGTTGCCTCCCAGGGAAAGCTTCCTCCTGCTGTCTTCTCTGCTAATTGGAGGGATGTCAGGGAGAGTTGCACAAGGTTTGTCTAAGCCCTCTTGACAGACTCCAGATCTCTTTCCCACACAGCACTCCCACAAGTAACCCTTATTCCAGCAGGACAGGAGGAGGCATTTGAGTGCCAATCCTCAGAGCTTTCATCAGCCTCTGCCCCCCTCCCCCCTGCTGCCGCAAACAAAGCACAAACGTTCAGCAAGCATTAACTGTACCTGAATGAGCTCAGACTGCTCAGTCAAAGCCTTCCTCTGTGCCTCCAGGGATGCCACCTGCTGCTGGTAGTGCAGGCGCTGCTTCTCCCAGTCCAGTGACCTCTGGTGGAACTCCTGCAAGGACAGAGGGCTGGGAGCACTGTGGCGTGCAGCTGACAAGAATGCCCCTTCCAGTCCACACCCACGGTGGCTTTGTCACCCCACCAGCTCCTCCTGCACCCTTCTCCACAGCAGGAAAACCATTGTTCAGCATTGGCTGCAGCAGCACAGCAGTGCGGAGCCCCCACACTATGCCTGCTGCATCTGCTCCCTCCCAGGTAACCTCGGTGTCAGTTACAGCTGCTTGCTGATGCTGAGAGCTGCCAGAGCCAGGGCTGCTGCAGGGACCTGCTGCCAGCAGCTCATACTGCCTCCAGCTGCCACCACAGGTTGCTACTGACAGCACCACGGTGACAGGAACCAACTACAGCATCACAGCATGGCAGGGGTCGGAAGGCACCTTCAGAGATCATCCAGTCCAACCCTCTGCCAGAGCAGAGGCACACAGAACAGATTCAGGTGGGCCTTGAAAGTCTCCAGAACAGGAGACTCCACAACATCTCTGGGCAGACTGCTCCAGGGCTCTGTCACCCTCACATCAAGGAAGTTTCTCCTCATGTTGAGGTGGCACCTCCTGAGTCCCAGCTTGTACACACTGCCCTCTGTCCTATCACTGGGCACCACTGAACAGAGCCTGGCACCTTCCTGCTGACACCCACCCCTCAGGTATTCACAGACACTGCTCAGGTCCCCTCTCAGCCTTCTCCTCTCCAGGCTAAGCAGCCCCAGGGCTCTCAGCCTCTCCTCACAGCAGAGCTGTCCCAGTCCCAGATCATTCTCACAACCTCCTCTGGACTCTCTCCAGCAGATCTCTCTCTTTGGAACTGGGCAGCCCAGCATTGGGCACAGTATTGCAGTTGTGGTCTGAGTAGAATTTCAGTGCCAGTCTCTGCTGCAGACACATCAGGTGGATGTTTGTTAGCCAGAGTACAGTAAGAAAAAAATTGAGTGCAGTTGAGCTCCACACAGCGGAAAGATTAAAAGGTGAGACAGGGTTGAGAAGAATCCTGGAACAGCTCAGGTTGGAAGGGGCCTCAGAGATCATCTCCTCCAACCCCCCTGCCATGCCCAGGGACAGCTCTCAATCTGGCTTTGCACACCCCCAGGCAGGAGGCAGCCACAGCCTCCCTGGGCAGCCTGTGTCAGGCTCTCACCACCCTCTCACTGAACAACTTCTTCCTCAGCTCCAGTCTAACCCTGCTCTGCCTCAGCTCCAAACCATTCCCTCTTGGCCTGTCTCTAGAGGTTCCAACACAGGAAGTTGCCTTTGCTCCACAAAGCATTTGAGCAGAGCTCCAGCTGGAGAGGAGGAGAGCTCTGTCAGCAGGATTCACAGCCCACTCCCCAGCTGCCTGCTCAGCCAGCACAGCCCAGGATGTCCCTCAGCACCCAGCAGCTCTGCTTGGCACTGGCTTTTCACTACCTACCTCCAGATTCCTGGTCAGTCGGCTCATTTCAGACTGCTCCTCCCCTTGTCTCTTGTTACCTTCTCTTGCTTCTCTCAGTTGTTTCCTCTGCAGCTTCTCATAGTTCCTCCTCAGCCTGGACAACTGCAAGGAATACAGTGAGAGAGAACTTTGTTCAAGGCCCTGAGGCAAGAATTAAATTGGCATACAAAAAATGGCTTCACACAGACAACTGCCCTCATCAAGGCCACAGAGCTTGCAAGTGAAGCCTCCTGTTTGGCCAAGGAGCCTGCTGTGTGCCAACAGGGCTGCAGAACATGCCAGCTTGTAAGAGCAGCAAGATGCCCCTGAAGCTGTGACACCAGCAGCTCTACTGAGGCCTTTGTCCTGTCACTACTAGGAACAGGACTGAGGCATTCCCAGATGCAGGCTGGGACGTGGCTGTTGATGCACCAGGAGCAGGGCACCCCTCCCTCTACAGGCAGCTGCCACCACTGCCCAAACTGCTTATGATACCAAACTGGGAGCAGGGGCTGACACTCCCTCAGGCTGTGCTGCCATCCAGTGTGGCCTGGACAGGCTGGAGACTGGGCAAGGATGAAGCTAATGAAACTCAATAAGGAGAAGTGGAGAGTCTTGCCCTTGGGCAGGAACAGCAGCAGGCAACACTACAGGTGACAGGAGACTGCTGGAGAGCAGCTCAGCAGGGAAGGAGCTTGGAGCCCTGGGTGGGTAAGAAGTTCTCCATGGGACAGCAACGTGGCCTGGTGGGCAGCAAGGCCAAGGGCATCCTGCAGGGCACTGAGAAGAGTGTGGCCAGCAGGTCGAGGGAGGTTCTCCTCCACTCTGCTCAGCCCCAGTTAGAGCACAGCTGGAATAGTGTGTCCAGTTCTGGGCTCCCTAGCTCCAGAGAGACACAGAACTGCTGGAGAGAGTCCAGGGGAGGCTGGGAGGATGGCTGAAGGGTCTGGAGCAGCTCTCTTACAAGGAGAGGCTGAGAGCCCTGGGGCTGCTTAGCCTGGAGAGGCTGAGAGGGATCTGATGAATGTCTGTAAATACCTGAGGGGTGAGTGTCAGCAGGAAGGTGCCAGGCTCTGTTTGGTGGTGCCCACTGATGGGACAAGGAGCAAGGGCTACAGGCTGGGACCCAGGAGGTGTCACCTCAACAGGAGGAGAAAATTCTTTGGTGTGAGGGTGGCAAAGCCCATAGAGGTTGTGGAGTCTCCTCTGGATACTTTCCAAACCCACCTGGATGTGTTCCTGGGTGCCCTTGCTCTGACAGGGGCTTGGACTGGACCATCTCTGCAGGTCCCTCCAACCCCCAACATTCTGTGGTTATTTGTGACACCAGATCTGGAGGCAGTACTGGAGGTGGGGTCTCAGCAGAGCTCTGGCAAGGTGCTGAGCTCGACCTCCAGAGGTCCCTTGCAACCCCTACCATGCTGTGATTCTGTGATCTCACACAGAGGGGCACATCAGGCCTCACAGAGGGTGAGAGAACATTTCTTATGGGAATAAAAAACACCTGTGGGGCTCAGGCAGGAACAGTTGCACTTAGTGGGAGAAGGAAGATTGAGAGTTGCCATCATACAGAACACCAACGGGACTTGAGCTGTCAGGTTCTGCTCAGCCACACTCTGGCTTTCACAATGAGGGGAGAATGCCAACACAAAATCTCTCTCATGCCCACTGCTAGGATGCTGAAGTTGTATCAGAACCAAGAACGAGGAAGACAAATCTCCTGGCCAACCTAAACCTTCCCTGGTGCAACATGAGGTCATTTCCTCTCATCTTATAATTTGTTCTTTGGGAACAGAGCCCAACCCCTACCTGGCTGCAGCCTCCTCTCAGGGAGCTGCAGAGAGCAATGAGCTCTGCCCTCACCCTCCTCTGTTCCACAGCTCTCTCAGCTGCTCCTCCCCAGCCCTCTTCTCCCAACCCTTCCCCAGCTTGAGTGCCCTTCTCTGGAGCTGCTCCAGCATCACAAATCCCTTAGAATGAGGGGCCCAAAACTCATCACCCATCAGCTGGCAACTAAAACCCAATTTACTCTTTTTGCCACTGACCTCCTCCTGAAATTTCTTCAGCTCCTGTTGGTATCCTCTGGCCATCTCCTGTTTACTTCTTCCCACCTCTTGTAGCTGGTGGCGCAGGTTGACAGACTGCAGGAAGAGGGAAACAGCAAAGCAACACAAGAGCTTCCTCCTGATATCCAACCTAAACCTGCCCTGCCCCAGCTCCAAACCACTGCCCTCAGCCTGTCCCCACAGGCCCTGCTGAGCAGCCCCTCCCCAGCCTGCCTGCAGATACTGAAATGCAGCTCTGAGGTCTGCCTGCAGCCTCCTCCTCTGCAGGCTGCATAGCCCCAGCTCCCTCAGCTTGGCCTTGTAGCAGAACTGCTCGAGCCCTGGGATCATTTTTGTGGCCTCCTCTGGACCTGTTCCATCAGGTCCATGCCCTTCCTGTGTGGAGGGCTCCAGAGCTGGATGCAGTGCTCCAGATGAGGTCTCCCCAGAGCAGAGAGGCATCAAAGGTTCATCTGAAAATTTTGTTTCTGATTTCCAAATAGGAGAGCAGCTCTTGCTCCACTCAGCACAGCACTGATGACATTGAGGCCTTCTTGAGGCTCAGCATTTAAATTCTGCAAACACCCAACAGCCTGCATGGGCAAGGAGACTCCCCACAGCCTGAGCCCAAGCTAAACTGAAGGGCATGGTCAGCCCCTATGCTGCATTGCAAGATGCAGAGCACACAGGCTGGCAGCAGCCAGAGCCCAGCAGGGGCCTGAGGTACCTCCTTCTGTGCCTCCTGCAGAGCAGCCCTGGTAGAGACCAGCTCCTTCTCCCTGGCACTCAGGCAAGCTTCCAAAGCCTGGGTCTGGTCTTCCCATTCAGCTTTCTTGTGAGCCACCATCACGTCAATCTGCTTCATCAGCTCCTGCAGCTCAGCCTCACAGGAAGTCAGGAACCCACCACTGCCAGGGTAAGAGCTTCCAGTTACAAAGCAGGCACCACCCAACAGCTCCAGTGTCCCCACACAGCCAGCAGAGCAGAACTGACCTGCACCCAGGGGCCACCTCTGCACATGACATAGAACAGGTTGGGCTGGAAGGGACCTTAAAATCAATCATGTGGTTCCAGCCTTCCTGCCATGGGCAGGGACACTGGCACAGGTTGTCCAGGGAGGTTGTGGAGCACAGAATCAACCAATGTGATCTTTGATCATTGTTGGGTGATTCTGTGCTCCACGACCTCCCTGGAGGTGTTCAAGGCCAGGCTGGAGGAGGCCTTGAGTGACCTGTACTAGTGGGAGGTGTCCCTGCCTATGGCAGGGGGTTGGAACTGGCTGAGCTCTGAGGTCCCTTCCAACCTTACCATTCTATGATTCTGTGACACCTCCCACTAGCCCAGGCTGACCCAGGCCTCACCCAACCTGGCCCTCAACACCTCCAAGGTTTTGAACTCTCTTTGAGTCAGTTTGCAGAGGAACACACTGAACATTTCTGTCTTCATCCCATCCTCTAAGGCAGTCTGGGGTGTTCCTGTGACAGTCACAGCCTGCCAGGCTGGAAGGGACCCCAGGGCTCCTCTGTTCCAACCTCTCTGGCTGGTTGTGCAGCTGAAAGGAGCTGCCCCAGCACCCTGGCAAGCTGAGCCCTCAAACTGCCCCATGGAGGGGACTGCACTGCTGCCCCTGGGAGCTGCCTGCAGTGCCTGACTGTGCACATGGCAAACACTTCCTCCTGCAGTGCAGTGGGCATCTGCCCAGCAGTGACTTGTCCCCACTGCTCCTGGGCTTCCCCTGGGACTCCAAAGGGAGTCTCCATCCTCCTGGCAGCCACTCTTGGCACCCTGGCAGTCACTGGTCCATGGCAATAAGGTCTCCCCTCAGCCTTCTCTTCTCCAGGCTGCACAAGGCCAGCTTTGGCAATGATCAAGAAAAGGCACATGCAAGAGCCTCAAGAGAAGACAAGAGCTGCAGGCTCTAAGTGAGGAGCTGCCTTCTAGCCAGGGAACCACTCAGGCACCTCTGAACACTCAGCCCTGCCTTGCAGGACCAAGCCAGACTGGAGCCTGTTTTATCCATATTTCACATCTGCCTTAACTGTTCTCCAGGCAAAGGCATTTGGGACCAAGGGTCAGTCACCAGAGGACTCTCACAGCCAGGTCAGGAGCTCCTAGGAAAGGAAACTGCTCAGCAGTGCAGACCAAGTCCTGAGCAGGGCTGCGGGCAGAGGGAAGCAGCTGCAGGGTGCTGGGGGAAGCTCCTGTGCCACTGCAGCTTCTGATCTGCTGCAGGAATTGTTGGAGCCAGTTCAGCAAATGCTGTAACACTTCGCAAGCTGCTGAGCCAGTGACAGTAGTAAGGCTTGCAAGACACAGCCCTAGAGGGCAGTGAACTCCACCAGACCCTCACCCTTTTAATTCCAGCCAAACAGGAAGCACAGAAATGAGAATCGATAGCCTCAAGGACTGGAGCTTCCCTGCACACTTCACAGCTTGGTAGTTTTCCTCAAGGGGCAAGAGATTACTTCAAGTGGAGCTGAGTTTTGCCTCCCTCTGGAAGTTCATCCCACCCTGCAAGTTAACCAAAAGTTAGCAGCTATTATGCAGAGCAAGAACATTTCCTCCACAGCATCTGCTAATGCATAGCTAATCCTGAAGCTGACTTCTGCAACCAGCTCTCAGCAGAAGATACAGGATGAGGAACCCTGAGCTACAGTCTCAAGAGTGACAGTGGAAACAGCATCAGGGACCTCTGCCTGCTGCTTCTCAAACACCCCAAATCCTCTCTTGCCATGCTTTGCACTATGGTCTCTCAGGGAGTCAAGGTCCAAACACTACCACCTGAGACAGAGCATCAAGGATCCTTCAGAGAGCAATGGGACTCTGCAGCTTCCACACAGCATCAGAACAGGATGGGCTGGAAGGGACCTCCAAAGGTCACCCAATCCAACCCCCCACACTCAGCAGGGACATCCTCCACTAGAGCAGCTTGCTCACAGCCCTCTCCAGCCTAAACCATCTCCCAGGGCAGCCTGCTGTAGTGCTCCTCCTGGTGCAGAACTTGTTCCTCACATTCAATTTCTTTCTGCTCTGCTCTCATTTCAAACCATTGCCCTCATCCTGTCTCTGCAGGCATCTGGGAACAGTTTCTGGGCAGCCCTCTTGTAGCCCTTTCAAGTACTGGGGCTCTAAAGTCTCCCTGGAGCCTTCTCCTCTGCAGGCTGCACACTCCCAGCTCCCTCAGACTGTGCTCACAGCAGAGCTCCTTCAGCCCTCAGAGCATCTTTGTGGCATTATCAGATGTTTTCAATAAAAACAGAGAACAAACTCATGCCTCATGAACCTTGCAAGGCCATTACCAAACATAGATTCACATCTCTTAATTAATACTGCTCCTGATGCCAGAGGGCAAGAAGGGTTAAGGTCACTACCACCAGCATAGATTCACAGAACAGTTTGGGCTGGAAGAGACCTTAAAGCTCAACCAGCTCCAACCCCTGCTATGCCCAGAGACACTTCCCACCAGCCCAGGGTGCTTAAGGCCACATCCAGCCTGGCCTTCAACCCCCCCAGGAAGGGGGCAGCCACAGCCTCCCTGGGCAGCCTGTGCCAGTGTCTCCCCACCCTCACTGTCACGAATTTCTTCTTCCTCTCCAGTCTCAATCTGCCACCCCCAAGCTTCAAACAAGCAAACCTCAAAGCCCTTACTTAAGCCAGGGAAGCTGTCTGACATCAGAGGATTTCCCTCTGAGTGAGATGGAAGGTTTGTACTTACAGGACTTTGAATGCCTGCTGTGCACTGTCACATACATACCTCCCCTTCCTGTTCCTTTGCATTCCTTCCAGTAAAGCCTCCATCACCAACTCCTGGTGGGTGTCAGCAGCTAGGGAAGCAGAGAACAGCAGTGCTCACCCATGGTGATGTAAAGAAGGGTGCAGAACAAAGGAAAATCCACAGAGCACAGAGGTTAAGACAAGATACAATCAGCACAGGATTAGAGGTGAGCCAAACTACAGCCACCTTGAACAGCTCACAGGCCAAAGATCCGACGAGGAACAGAGACCTTCCTGCCTCTGGTGCCACAAGCTGTGACAAGTGCAGAGGTTTGCAGCAGCACTGCACTGTCTTACTTAAAAGTGACATCCTTTAGGGCACCACTCACTGCACCACAGAACCTCAGGGGTTGGAAGAAGCTTTGAAAGATCAAGCCCAAGCCCCTGCCAGAGCAGGGGCACCCAGGGGAGCTCACCCAGAACACATCCAGGTGGGTTTGGAATGTCCCCAGAGCAGGAGACTCCACAACCTCTCTGGGCAGCCTGCTCCAGGCTCCAGCAGCCTCACACTCACAAAGTTTTCCCTCCTCTTCCCCTGGCACCTCCTCTGCTCCAGCTGGCACCTGCTGCCCCTTGGCCTGGCATTGCCCATCCCTGAGCACAGCCTGGCTCCAGCCCTGCACATCTTTAGCAGCAGCACTGAGGGCAGCCCTCAGGCTCCTCTGCTCCAAGCAGCTCCCTCAGCCTGGCCTCACAGGAGCTCTGCCACTGCCTGCAGCACTTTGGGGGCTCTGGGCTGGGCTCTCTCCAGCACTTCCCTGAGCTCCTTCCTGAGCTGAGGGCCCAGAACTGGACCAAATCTTGCAGGTGTGACCTCAGCAGGGCAGAGCAGAGGGGCAGGAGAACCTCTGACAGCCTTTCTAATGAACCCCGGGATGCTCTTGGCCTCCCTGGCCCCCAGGGCACAGTGCACCTCTGCATGCACACACGTGGAGGCTCTGTGTGTTGGTGAAGCAAGACAGGTTTGCACTGAAGGCAGCAATGAGGAATAAACACAAAGAAGGCAAAGTTACTGTGGGAGCACAGCCAGAGAGTTGGGATTTGTAAGTGGCTGCCCTCCATGGAGCTGTCACCTGGCTAACACCCTGAGCACACAAAACCACATTTTAGTGTCTCTCTGTGGACCTATTCCCACAACCTGGTTCCAAACCATTCAGTCCCTTTCCCAGGTGTTTTAAGAGGGAACCCTACAAGAGCTTTCCTCAGAGACTGATCTGGCATTACAAAACAAGCACCAGAAGAGAGGGCAAACCTCTAAAACACAGACTCTGCTCAGCTCTTTTCACGTCCCTAACAGCCTCTGAGCCACTGCTTTAGCGTTTTAAAACGTCACCCAGAGGTTAAAGCCTGTCTCTGCATTCTGAACCGCACAGCAAGCACACTGCATTGAAGAAAAAGCCACAGCCCTACTGCTGGTCCCACAGACTCTGTCCCCTTGGTCCTGCCTGCACTTAGAGAAACCTCAGCAGGATGCAGAACACCTCTAAAGTGCTGTTGATGGCAGAGCTGCTGAGGAGAGCAGATCCCAGAGCTGCTCACAGCCGTCCAAGAGTTCCCCAGGTGGCAACAGCAGACAGCAGCTGCTCTTGCTCCATTCTGATCAGAGCTACACAGCACCTACTTGCAGTGGGTGGCAGGGAGATGTCACTGCCCAGCAGAGACAGCATCTGTTTGACTCAGACAAAACCCAGAGAGCAGCCCAAGTCCAGCAGCAGCTTCTGTGAGAAGCTGGGACCACTCGGAAAGTTTGGTGCACGAGGAGCCAGAGAGCAGCTGCCCTTGCCTCTGTTCTGCTTTGAGAAGTGCCCTCCAGCTACAACACCCGAGCCTGCCAGCTCTGCAAACCTGCCAGCCTGCCCAGGATTGGAGAAAGAGCCTTCAAATCACACGCTTCTGCTAGCTTTAGGCTACATGTTGCTGACTCAGCTTGCAAGGCAACTGAGTAGAGACTCCACAAGAAGCAACCATCTCTGCCAGGAACCGAAGCAGGAGCTGGCCTGTGGCTCCCGAAACGTCACCACCAGCAGGCAGGCAAAATGGACAGTAGCAGAGCCAGGTAGAGCAAACTTCACAAGACCCAGGAAGCCTCAGCACTGCCTGTGCAGGCGGCCAGGAGCAGTTTGCATTTCAGAAACCCATGCCGTTTTGCCCTTTGGGTCGGAGAAGCTCTCTGACCTCATCCAGCCCAACCAGCAACCCAGCACCACCATGGGCACAGCACCATGGCCCCAACTGCCATGACGACAGGTTTCCTGCACACCTCTAGGGGTGGGGACTCCACCCCCTCCCTGGGCATCCTGTGCCAAAGCTTGCCCGGCGCTGCTGGAAGCTTATAGCAGCAAAGCACGACCGCAGCAGCAGAACCTCCCAGCAGCACGAGGGAGCAGGTGCCGAACCTGCAGCTGCCGGCGATGCCCTCTGCGGCGGAGAGGCTCCGCTGGGAGCCAGCCCTGACCCGGCTGCTGCTTCCCTGGGGCCAAAAGCGACCCGGGCCCGCGGCCTCCCCAGCACTGCTCACCCTCCGCGGCTCAGAGCCACAGCCTGTTGCGCTTCAGTTGCTCCCCTGCGGGAGCCTCCGCCCTAACCGCACACCGGGAACGTTTACACACAGCCCCGCAAGGGAAAGCGCCGCGGCGCTGCCTGCACTGCCAGCGGCCAGCCCCGGCCTGGTAGGACACAGCGCCGAGCCGAGCCGGGATGGACCCCTCCCGCCCCGCTGCCTAACAGCGGCGCAACGGAAAGCGCAACGGAAAGCGCAANGCCCGTCCCGCGGAAAAGGCAAAGGCAGTCCCACCCTGCGCCCCCGGCCTGCCCCAGCCGCGCTCGCGTACAGAGCCGCCGGTAGCTTCCGTGCCGGCCTGCAGGAGCCGGGCGGGGCCAGGTTCTGAGTGGGCACCTGCAGGAGCGCGGTTAGAAGGAGCCCGCGGAGCCGATCCCTTCCACGCCCCCTGCCCGCGCGGGGCTGCCCGAGAACGTCTCCGGAGAAAGAGACTTCACAGCCCCTCTAGAGCCTGCCCCAGGAACCTGCCGTGCCTCAGTTCGTGCCCACTGCCCCTCCTGTCAGTGTGCGCCAGCTGAAGTGGCCCAGCCCCATGATCTTGGCCTCCACTCTAGCTATTGATCAACATCGATAAACCTGCCCTCGGGCTGCTCTCCCCTAGGCTAAACAGCGCCCAGGAGTTCTCCAGAACCCCCTGGAATGTGACACCAACTGAGAGTGGGAGACAGGGTTTGTTGGGCTCACATTTCAACTTTTTCCTGGAGTGAAGGCTTTGGCCATTAAATGCTCTGTGCTGGCTCTTCCCCATGTTGGCAGAGGTGTGGGCAAGTCAAGGCACCAGTCAGGGACTGAAAGCAAGCAGGCAGTGAGCAGGCAGCAACAGCTCTGTGCAGGGTTGGAGGGGACAGGGCATCTCCAGGTCCTCAAGCTCACTCAGAGGAGACTTCTAACGGTGGATAGCTGTAGACACCTGTAAATCTCTGCAGTTAATTGCAGGCCACTTCTGTCTGCCCATCTGTGCCGCAGAGCAGGCTGCAGTTCCCTTCCGCAGTGTTCTTCGCAGGTGAAGTGGATTAGGAAAACCGAGGTTCTCCAGAGAAGTTGAAGCTTAATAGAAACAGGAGCAAAACTGTAGCCAGTCTGCAGTCCCAGCTCCAGCTGCTCGTTCGGGGCCGTGGGTGTCAGCGCTGCCATCTGCTGTTTTGCCGCAGGTCTGGCTGGAGTGCCCTGGGGCAGGCATGGACAGCGAGGTGCAGCGGGACGGCAGGATCCTGGACCTGATTGACGACGCCTGGAGAGAAGACAAACTGCCCTACGAGGACGTGGCCATCCCCCTGGTAGGTGCAGTGCTGCGGGGGCAGCCCAGGGCAGGCTGCTGGCTGCAGCACAGCTGCCTCCCGAGAGCAGCACAGAGAGGGCTGTTGATGGGGCAGACAGTTTGTCCAAAGGTTCCTGGCACGGAGCTGACTTCTCCCCTCACTCTGCCTGCCAGGCAACCCCCTGTGCAGCACCTGTGCAGGTACTGATATGGATGTTTCTCTTCCGACAAATCTCCCTGGAACTGGAGTGTCCTTCCCATTGCACACTTCTGGGTTTGGCAGCAGAGAGAAGTAGAATCAATCATAGAAAGGCTCAGGTGGAAGGGATGATCATCTACTGCAACCCACTGCCATGCCCAGGACACCTCTCAACTGGACTTTGCTGCTCAAAGCCTCATCCAACCTGGCCTTGGACCCCCCCAGGCAGGAGGCAGCCACAGCCTCCCTGGGCAGCCTGTGCCAGGCTCTCACCACCCTCACACCAAACAACTTCTTCCTCAGCTCCACTCCAGCCCTGCTCTGCCTCAGCTCCAAACCATTCCCCCTTGGCCTGGCTCAGACCCCCTCAGCAAAAGTCTCTCTGCAGCCTTCCTGCAGGATCCCTCAGCTATTGGCAGGCAGCTCTAAGGTTCCCTGGAGCCTTCTCCAGGCTGCACCCCCCCAGCCCCCTCATCCTGTCCTCAGAGCAGAGCTGCTCCAGCCCTTCTGGCCTCCTCTGGATTCACTCCAACAGCTCTGTGTCTCCATTTGTGCTGGGGACACCAAAAGGCAAATGAAATTCCAGTTAAACCATACCTCCTCCTCCCTGTATTGTGAGCACTTCCATGTTGCACCTGGCAGGGGTTTCTGTCTTCTGCTGTTGCTAGAGCATGGCCATGGCTGAGTTCAGCATGGAGAAAGATGAAGGATTTGTCACCTGCCACAAGAAAGGTTACAAAAGCAGATGTCTTAATAACAGCTCTGATAAATGCAGTCTCTGTGCTCTTGGCAGCAGCAGAAGCAGCAGAGTGCAAGCCATCAGTGGAATCATGGCAGCATGCTGGCAGTCATTTGCATTTGCTGGATGTTCTCTGTCCCTGTGTGTGCAGCCTGAGGGGACAGAGAGGCCCTGGGGGTCTGGCTAACAGTTTCCCTTTGCTGCTGAGCCCCACAGTGATGTGAGGAGAGTCCTGGTCCTCACTGGGCTCAGCAGTGTTAAGTAGTCAGTGTGTACCACAGGTACTGCTCACAGGCACCCTCTGGGCTCATGGGTGGGTTTCTGTGCTTATCCCTGTGAGGTCTCAGCTGGCCCTGCCAGGATGTGTGGAATTCATGCACCTCTGTTCTGTTCTCAGAACGAGCTCCCCGAGCCAGAGCAGGACAACGGTGGCACCACTGAGTCTGTGAAGGAGCAAGAGATGAAGTGGACAGATCTGGCTCTCCAGTACCTCCATGAAAATGTTCCACCCACGGGCAACTAGAGGAGCCACAAGGCTTCAGAATGGCAAGAGGCAGCACTGCCCAGCTGAGCACCAGGGGCACAGGCTCCTCTCAGGAGGAAACAACATTGCTGAGGTGGGCTCTGCTGCTCTGCAGTGGTTCTGCCCACAGTGACCAGGCACAGTTTGGAATGAAATAGCCATGGCAGCTGATACCTCAGAGTGGTGATCAGCATGTCCCCCCACAGCCACTCATGTCAGCTCTTCAGCTGCTGTTCTGCAGCTGGTACCAGTTTGACCTGCAATGTTTTTTACACCTGATAAAGGAAGTCGTTTTACTGTCTCAGGTTGTTACTGATTTCAGAGCTCCAGCTGCAGCCTTTCTGACTCTGAAGGCCTATGTCTTCTGTGTGTGCATGAACTCACAGACTGGGCTGGGTGGGAGGGGACCTCCAAAGGTCTCCCAGTCCAACCTGTGCACTCAGCAGGGACATCCTCCCCTACAGCAGCTTGCTCACAACCTTCTCCAGCCTCACCGTGAAGACCTCCAGGGATGGAACCTCAGCCATCTCCCTGGGCAACCTTTTGCAGGCTTCCAGCACCCTCCTGGTGCAAAACTTGTTCCTCACATCCAGTAGCAGTCTGCTCTGCTGCAATTTCAAACCACTGTCCCTTGCCCTGTCCCTTCCAGCCCTTGTCAAAAGTTCTTCCACAGCTCTCCTGTAGAGGAGTTGTCCTTGGGCAGTGAGTTGTTACCTCTGGCTGTTCTGGGCAGAGGCAGGAATGCCCTCTGCAAAGCTTCTTCTCCTCTCTGGTTCTCACAAGTCTTCTGCAGTAGGTAGAAGCCTTCTGTTCCTCTTGCATGTCTCACTGTTGGACTGATGCCTTCACATCATTGGCAGAACTTCCTAGGCAGAAAATATTTTGACAGAGTTTAGGATTTCTGGTAGAGGTGAGAAAGGAACTAGAACTGAAACAATATTTCAAATGACTCTGTTTTGCCAGTGCAGCAGGAGCAGCAATTCCCAGAACTTCCAGACTGCACAGTTTTGTTGGTGTCTTCTCCCTGTTTATCCTCCTCAGAACAACGGCCCCCAACGTTGCCTTTGTGCTTCCCAGCTGGAATCCCAGCAGGGCACATGTGTTGGGAGACTGAGCTGCAGGAGCATGGGGAGCTCCAAGTGCTTGTGAAGAAGCTCGGGTGTGGCTGGGTGCACCCCTCTGAGCTGTAATCCCTGCCGGCACTTGCCCGAACAAGCAGGAGCTGCAGGCAGGCAGAGCTAAGGATTCAGTCACAGCCAAATCAAAACACCTGCTGGGTACAGCAGGGACCAAGGAAACAGCTCTGCAGCTGGCAGCTGTAGGAGCTCAGCTCCTCCCTGTATCATCACCTGGGGGAAAAAGCAGAGCCTGTGCTTAATGAGGCATTTCTGATCCTCCCCATCCTCCTTTACCTGGCCTACATTAGAAGGATTTGCTAGGAAAAGATTAGGCAAAGCTCCCACACAGCTTTCTGTGCAGCAGCCACCCTGGCTCCCTCTCCCAAACTCTCTACTCCTCTCTGCTCTCATCCATTATGCCACCAAATCTGCCAGCTCCAACCGCAAACCCCTGACAATTGTCTTTGCATCTGTCAGCTTCCTCCTGTCCAGCAGGGAAAAAAAGAAAAAGCCTTTCTTGCCTGAACTAGAGCTGAATTCATGAGGTTCCAGCAGAGCTGCACAGGAACATGATGGGATGCTAGGCAAATCTCATCCAAGGCAGAAGCTGCTCCCAAGGGAGACCCAGACTGGCTCCAGCTGGTACCTTCCCTNGGCCGCAGAACCTCCCCTGTGGGGCCAGGCTGGGAGAGTTGTGGCTGTTCAGCCTGGAGAAGAGAAGGCTGCAGGCAAACCTCAGAGCAGCCTGCCAGGAGCTGAAGGCCTCCAGGAGAGCTGGGGAGGAACTTTGGACAAGGGCTGGCAGTGCCAGGCTGAGGGACAATGGCTTTGAGCTGGGAGAGGGGAGACTGAAAGTGACAAGGAGGAAGAAATTGTCGAGACGGTGAGGAGAGACTGGCACAGGTTGCCCAGGGAGGCTGTGGTTGCCCCCTGCCTGGAGATGTTCAAAGTCAGGCTGGGTGAGGCTTTGAGCAGCCTGTGCTGGTGGGAGGTGTCCCTGGGCATGGCAGGGAGCTGGAGCTGGATGAGCATCAAGATCCCTTCCAACCCAACCCACTCCATGAATCAATGGATCTCCTCCTGCCCGAGGTGCCAGGGTCTGGCAGAAGAGGTGCTGGGCCAGAGTGCTCAGGACAGCCAGAGGGACATGGCAGCGTAGGGCTCACCGTGAGTGCTACCAACCTGGGCTCTGTGAAACCAAGTGCTGGCCCTGCCCAGATGCATGCCAGCCCTCAGAGACACCCAGGGCTCTGCTGCCTTCTGTCACTGCTTGCACAAGACAGACACACAGCCACAGCCTGCGTCCCAACAGGTGCAGGCAAAGTGCTGCTTGCAGCGTGAAGCCGGAGCCTTGTGCCTTCTTAGTCACTGCCCTGGGCAAGCTGCATTTCAAACCAGGGCAGCTGGCATAAGAAAAGGTGCCCCACCTGTTCCAGAGAAGCTGGAGTTGTATAACTAAAGACAGGTCTGCACTTCTTGGCTAGTAACTTCCTCCTCTCACCACACCTTCAGCTGATGGCAAAAGAAAAGAGAGCAAACTCTTGCTGGAGACAGCAGATTCATGCCAGAGGCACTGGAGGTCCTGCAAGTCCTTTAGCTGCAGAAGTTTCATGTGGAAGTCCAGATGCTGAGCCTGTGCCTTGTGTTCATCTGCCTCTGGAATGGGGTGAGAACAGGTAAGGAACAAAGTGTTTGTTCTGAAGGCTTTGGGGAACAAGACCTAAAGGCTTCTCTTGCCATGCTGCAGTGCCAGGGATGTCTGGGTTCTGTACAGAGCCTTTATCCCTGCCAGGAGTGCATTAGGACAGCTTGAGCTGGGTGGGTGGTACTGACCTGCAGTAGAGAACCTGGAGCAGAGAAGGCTCCAGGGAGACCTCAGAGCAGCCTGCCAGTGCCTGAAGAGGCTACAAGCAGTCTGCACAGGCACTGTTCCCAAAGGCCTGCAGGGACAGGAGGAGAGCAGTGGTTTGAAATGAGAGCAGAGCAGATTGAGATTGGATGTGAGGAACAAGTTCTGCAGCAGGAGGCTGCTGGAACCCTGCAACAGGTTGCCCAGGGAAGATCCCTGGAGATTTTCAAGGTGAGGCTGGAGAAGGCTGTGAGCAAGCTGCTGTAGTGGAGGATGTCCCTGCTGAGTGCAGGGCTTGGGCTGGAAGACCTTTGGAGGTCCCTTCCCACCTAGCCCATTCTGTGAGTCTCTGAACCAGAGCAGAGCTGTGCTGTGCAGGATCAGGACTGGCTCTCCCCTCTGCACCAGGCAGGCTGTGCAGGGGCCTGCACTGGCAGTGCTTGTTTTGGCAAGGCAAATGATCCTGGCTGTAGCAATGCAGTCAGCTCTAAAAGCTCCACATGGACAGCCAGAAGGCATTTTTATCTCTTTCCCTCACTTTGCCATACAAGTGCTCTGCATTGCACTGAAAATGGCATCTGCAATCTTGAGAGAAGAGATTTGTGCTCAGCACTGCCTCACAAGGCAGGCAGGCAGGGGGAATTACCATTTAGGAAGAGCTGATAGCCTCACAGCCCCATCAGAGCCAGCCTGGGGGACAACAAACCGATGTGCTGCCTCGTGCTGGCTGGCCCAGGGGAGCAGGTCGGGCTGCAGCTCTCTGCTTTGTAGGGAAAACAAACAGGAAGGCTTTTAAGCCCCACTCGACTGACTCCTGTTTCATCAGCTCCTCTGGAGTCACCCTGGGGGGTCACACTTTGCTTGTCTGTCAGGTATGCTGCAGGAAAGGGAGTCCTAAGAAGTGGGAAGAGAGAATTGAGTGAAAAGATTCCAAGGCACCAGTTTGGGGTCTCCTGTTCCAAAGAGACAGGGACCTGCTGCAGAGAGGCCAGGGGAGGCTGGGAGCATGATCTGGGACTGGTACAGCTCTGCTGTGAGGAGAGGCTGAGAGCCCTGGGGCTGCTTAGCCTGGAGAGGAGAAGGCTGAGAGGGGACCTGAGCAGTGTCTGTGAATACCTGAGGGGTGGATGTCAGCAGGAAGGTGCCAGGCTCTGGTGGTGCCCAATGACAGAACAAGGAACAAGGGCTACAAGCTGGGACCAGGAGGTGCCACCTCAACAGGAGGAGAAACTTCCTTGATGTGAGGGCAGCAGAGCCCTGGAGCAGGCTGCCAGAGAGGTTGTGGAGTCTCCTTCTCTGGAGCCTTTCCAGACCCACCTGGATGTGTTCCTGTGCATCCTGCTCTGGCAGGGGGCTTGGACTGGATATGTCCAGAGGTCCCCTCCAGCCCCTGCCATGCTGTGATGCTGTGAAAGGCAGTGAGACTGCAGAGCAGGTCAGGAGGCAGAGGCCACACTGCCTCTGGGGACAAGTGACAGAAATCTTCCCTGCTGCTGCATTTGCTCCCTCACAGACCAGTCCAGTTCAGCTGTTCTGCTCATGTGGGCAGCCTCAACATCACAGCCCCAGAATGCCACCACTGCAACCCTGACTCAAGGCCACCTCCAAGGGAGGAATGAGAGGGACCAAGGCTGCAGCCAGTGCCTCAGAGTCTGCCCAGGACCATTCTCATGGGCACCACACTCCCACCTGGCAGTGCAGGATACACACACATGGGGCTCCCAAACCACCTTACTCAGATAGACAGAATCACAAAGGTTGGGAAAGACCTGTTAAGGTCATCAAGTTGGGTTATTCAACTTCTGTGCACCACATCTGCAGCTTCATGAACTCCTCCAGGCATGGGCACTCCACCACCTCTTTGGGCAGCCTGTGCCAAGCCCTGACCACTCTCGCAGCAAAGAAATTTGTCCTCATCTCCAACCTAACCCTCCCCTGGCACAGTTTCAGGCCATTTCCTCTTGTCCTATTGCTGGTGACTCAGCAGAAGAGACCAACACCAGCCTCACTGCAGCCTCCTCTCAGGGAGCTGCAGAGAGCAATGAGGTCTCCCTCAGCCTCCTCTTCTCCACACCAAACAACCCAGCTCCCCCAGCTGCTCCTTGTACTCCATGCCCTTCAACCCCCTCCCCAGCCTCACTGCTCTTCTCTGGACAACCTCCAGTCCCTCAATGTCTTCCCCACATTATGGTGCTCAGAACTGCCCCCAGTGCTCAACTGTGGCTCACCAGGAACAAGTACAGGGGACAGTCCCTGCCCTGCACCTGCTGGCAACGCTGTTCCTGATCCAGGCCAGGATGCTGGTGGCCTGGCTGGGCACCTGGGCACACTGCTGGCTCATATTCAGCTGCTGTCAAGCAGCACCCCCAGATCCTCCTCCACTGGGCTGCTTTCCAGCCACTCTGCCCCAAGGCTGTATTCTGAAGATGCCCTCCTGCTGTCACAGCACCTTGGAGGAGACTCTGTTTGAGACATAAGATGCTCAGCTCCCACACAGGAGCAGCAGTGTAACAGGTGGCCATGTCCCCTGCCACAGGTGCTGTGCTGGCAGAGCTCCTTGCCCAGGACACTGCTGTTTGCTATCCCATTTTACATGTCAGAAAACAGAAGAGAGGGAGAACAGTGAACTCCCTGAGCAGCTCTGGCTTTAAGTGCTCTGTCCATCCCTCATGCTGGTGCTGCTGCTAATCACCCTGTTAATTAATCACCCCCTTCTTTTTCCCATCTCAGAGCACTGGTGAGGCTGGGAGGCAGCAGAAGGTGTGGCACACACACACACACACACACACTGCTACTGCTGTCCACTTTGGGACCTTCTGCAATGGTGCCCAACACTGCAGATTCTTCTCCAACCATTCCTGAGGACTTTCCAGGCAGGAACATGCTTTAATGGCCACAGTGGTGTGACAGCTGGACTTCAGGATGTTAGAAACCTGCCCCAACCCAAACAGTGCTGTGAGTCTATGAGTTCAGCAAGCAAATGGCCGTGCCAGGGCTGGAACTGAGCTGGTGGCACACTGGACTAATGCCACAGCATCACAGAAAGGTTTGGGTTGGAAGGGACCTTAAAGAAAATCCAGTTCCATCCAAGGCAGGGACACCTCCCACCAGAACAGGTTGCTTGAGGACCTTTCCTGGTGGAAGTGGTCTGTTGGACACAGTTCCAGGGTGTAAGTGTCCTCCTTGCTTCCCTGCTTGTACAGTTAAGCTCCATAAGCCTCCTGCTGCATGGAAATTTCAAAGACAGGTGCAGGCATTTGGGCAGGACTGCCTATGCTTACCAGGGTGGAGGGCAGAGCCAAGAGAGCTGGCTGGCCTCAGCTGGCACCTTTGGTAACAGCTGGGGGGAGGCTGGAACCTGCAGCAGCCTGCCAGAAGAGAAGCTGGCAGCTCTTCCCCCACTACTGGCACTGAGCTGACTTTGTTAATCCAAATGGGAGAGCTCTAGCAGATTGGTACAGACCTAGCAGGGCTTGTTAGGCAGTCCCTGAGCTGGGTACCAGCAGAGGCCAAACAGCTCTTGGGAAGCTTTTCCTTGCCAAAGGTTTGGGCTGTTCTGCTGACCAAAAGGAGGCTCTGAGCACGCCACAGCGCAGCACCAGAGACAAAGGAGCAAATGCAGCAACCAGCACAGTCCTGCACCAGACAGCAGGAGTCTTGGCCTGGCACTTCTGTCTCTGCCACCACAGCTTCAGTGGCAGCACAGAGGAGTGGCAATACTCACGGGGTCTCAGAGTGCTGGGGCTTGGAGAGGACCTCTGGAGATCAGTAATTCCAGCCCCTTACCAGAGCAGGATCACACAGGGCAGGTCACACAGGAGCACCTCCAGCTGAGCCTTGAAAGTCAGCAGAGGCTGCACTATATGATACTCTCTGGCAACACTGCACGACAGCTACAGCAGCCTCTGGCTGTTAGTAAAAAATAACTCTGGTTGTATTTGTTATGTTGCAGTAGCACCTAGAGGACAGTCACAGAGCACCACTGTGTGTGCTGCTGTACGGCAGCTGCTCTGCCAGCTCCTGGGCCAGCTCCACAAGAGCACTGGCACAGCAGAACTCCTGCTGCTGTTTCTCTGGAGCATCTGGACACTGTAAGAAGGAGGTGACAGAAAATTGCTCAAGAGAGAGCCACCCAGGCCACCTTTACTCTTGCAAGCCTGGCTCAGGGTCACACTGCCCTGGGACAGAGGTGTTACAGAGAACATAAAGAATCACAGAATGGCTCAGGTGGAAGGGACCTCAGAGCTCATCTCCTCCAGCCCCCCTGCCATGCCCTAGGACACCTCTCAACTGGAATTGGGTGCTCAGGGCCTCATCCAACCTGGCCTGCAACACCCCCAGGCAGGAGGCAGCCACAGCCTCCCTGGGCAGCCTGTGCCAGGCTCTCACCACCCTCACACCAAACAACTTCTTCCTCAGCTCCAAACCATTCCCCCTTGGCCTGGCTCATACCCCCTCAGCAAAAGTCTCTCTGCAGCCTTCCTTCAGGCACTGGCAGCAGCTCTGATGTCCCCTGAAGCCTTCTCCTCTGCAGGCTGCACCCCCCCAGCTCCCTCAGCCTATGCTCACAGCAGAGCTGCTCCAGCCCTGGCATTATCTTTGTGGCCTCCTCTGGCCTCACTCCACAGCTCTGTGTCCTTCTCATGCTGGGGACAGCAGCACAGGAGGCAGGGTTGGAGGTGAGGTCTGAGCAGAGCAGAGCCAAGGGGCACAATCCCCTCTCTTGCCCTGCTGCCCACACTGCTCTGGCTGCAGCCAGCACACAGCTGCCTGCTGGGCTGCATGAGGGCACTGCTGGCTCCTGGGGAGCTGCTCAGCACCAGCAACCCCAAGTCTCTTTCTCCAGGGCTGCTCCCGACCCAGTCTGCCCCTGCCACCTTCAATTCAGTGGCTTGGCTGAGGGTTCATTTTCCACTGCTCCTGCTTAAGTGTCCAGGCCTCAGCACAGCCTGGCTGCAGGAAAGGCTCCATGGATTCCCAAACATTTCTGTCTGAATTTATGGCAGCATTTAAAAATATCCAGTTGGACTTAATTGCAACATCCTTTTAGCCTATTAACTTTTATTTCTGGAGCTCCCAGGGCTTCTGCAAAGTAATTAGCAGAACTATGGCAACTGAGCAGATTATTTTATGTGCTGGGCAAACAACATTTCTACAGCCTCATGCTGGTGATAGGAGGAAAGGCAAAGCTGCTCACAGGAACTGAGTTTCACCCTTTAGAAACTGCAGAGTGCTGGAGATTTGCTGGAGCACAATTAGCTCACAGCTGCAGGCTTCTAAAGCTCCTCCAGCTCCACCACAGCCTTTCAGCAAAGACCAGGAAGACTTCTCTAGCAACTGCAGCCTGCACAATGAGTGCAGCCCAAGCTGTGTGTGTCAGACACTTCTCTCCCACAAGGCTCTTCAGCAAGATCAAGGGGATCTGAGGAAGGGGCCTGTGAGCCAGGAAGAGGCTACAAAGCCTGGGAGGGTCTTCCTAAGCAGTGTCTCTCTGTAGACAGCTACTGCAGTCCCTGCCATGCCCTGTCAAGAGATAGTGTTGGATTCTGAAGGCTCAGCTGATGTTCTGCTTGGCAAAGCAAACTGCAAATCGAGGTCTCAAATCATAGAATGGTAAGGTTGGAAGGGACCTCGAGGATCATCCAGTTCCAACCCCCTGCCATAGGCAGGGACACCTCCCACTAGCACAGGTCACTCAAGGCCTCGTCCATCCTGGCCTTGAACACCTCCAGGGAGGGAGCAGCCACAACCTCCCTGGGCAACCTGTGCCAGTGCCTCACCACCCTCACTGTAAAGAACTTCCTCCTAACATCCAGTTTCAATCTCCCCTCTGCCAGTTCAAACCCATTGTCCCCTGTCCTGTCATTACAAGACCTTGTCAATAGTCCCTCCCCAGCCTTCCTGTAGGCCCCTTCAGATCCTGGAAGGCTACTCTAAGGTCTCCTGGAAGCCTTCTCTTCTGCAGGCTGCAGAGCCCCAACTCTTGTAGCCTGTCCTCATAGGAGAGCTGCTGCAGCCCTCTGAGCATCTTCATGGCCCCTCTGGACCCACTCCAACAATTCCATGTCCTTCCTGTGCTGGGGGCTCCAGAAGTGCACACAGCACTGCAGGTGGGGTCTGATGACAGCAGAGTAAATGGCAGAGGGCATCTCATCCAGCAGCACCTGCATCACACTCACTCTTCAGCTGTGCCTAAAGCAGTATCGGAGTCATAGCTCCTGCAGTCCAGGAGGGTCCCATTTCACACTGGGAAACAGCAGGCAGCATCTGTGGGTACAGATGGGCCACTGAGCTGCCCCTCACCACAGCCTCTTGGATCCAGGCTGGGGGCACAAGCAAACCATGAGCAGAGCTCTTTACCCTAAATATGTCTGGGGTTAGGTAACCTACCCTGACAGTCTCCAGCAACAGTTGGCTCTTTTCTTCTGCCACCAAGAGCAGGTGTGGTGAAAGCAGGAAGCTCCCAGCCCAGTTAGGTTGCCAGCATCTGGGGGAGCTCTCAGAGCAATGCAGAACCCATCCTGCTGTCAAGCCCTGACACCATCCTCACACTAGCAGGATTTCTGGAGCGAGTCCATGCCACTGCCCAGTTGCCAGTGCTGCTGTTCAGGGCGTGCTGCTCAGAGCTCTGCTTGCTGTGCTTGTTGCAGCATGGCAAGAAATCCAAAGTTTCAGGGTAACTCCAGTCACAGAAGTGATGGAGAGGAGCAGCCCTGGCTCAGCCAGCTCTAACAGTGCCCGTGCATGGCTAGCAGGCAGCAGAGGGCAAATGCATGGATGCTAACCTCAGGCCTGCCACCCTGTGCTCTTTTCAGACCCTGCGGAGACCTGCCCTACCTTCACAGCTCTTGGCTTCGGCAACGCTTTGCTGGGCACAGACCTGAAAGTGAAGCTGCTTCTCTACACCAGGCAGAACCCCAGCTGTGCTGAAGAGCTCGGTTCAGCAGCCCCCAGGCACCTGGACGTGGCCAGGAAGACCACCATCATCGTCCACGGCTACCGGCTCACCGGCTCCGCCCCGCGCTGGCTGCCCGGGCTGCTGCGCCTCCTGCTCGCTGCCCAGGACATGAACGTCATCCTGGTGGACTGGAACCGGGGGGCAACAACCCTCAACTACAGCACTGCCTCCAGAAACTGCAGAAAGGTTGCCGAGATCCTGAAGAAACTGATCGACGCTATGCTGGTAAGCTGCTGCTGCCACCACGACACAGTCCTTGAGGCTCAGGTGGGAAGGGATGGAGTAAGCTCGGCAGGGACAAGAGTCTGCACCTGGGAATACAGGACTCAGGGGTGCAGCTCGGGCTGGCATCTCCCCGGCTGCAGAGCAGCCCTGTGGTAAGGGGCCCGGGGGACACCAAGCTCAGCACGAGTGAGCAGGGAATGGCAGGGGCACAGGAAGGCAGCCAGGTGCTGGCTGTGCTCTGGGACTCTGTAGGGAGTGGAAGGCACCAGGGGAGGCGTGGGGGAAGCAGAGAGATGCCTTTGCAATGCACTCCTGTGCCTCAGCTCATGACTGCTCTTGCATCTCAGCTCGACGGAGCATCGCTCGGCTCCTTCCACATGATAGGAGTCAGCCTGGGAGCTCACATCTCCGGCTTCGTGGGGCAGATGTTCGCGGGCGCGCTGGGAAGGATCACAGGTAAGCCTGGCAGTGCCACAGCTGCCAGCACAGCTGCAGACAGCAAGTGGAGCCATGCCTCTGCCTTCGGTTGCAGGCCTGGACCCAGCGGGGCCCCTGTACAGAGGGAAGCCGCCCGGAGAGAGGCTGGACCCTACGGACGCCCAGTTTGTGGATGTCATCCACTCGGACACTGACGGTAGGTGTCTGCTAGGGGGCACAGTAGGGCCTCGGCAGGCACAGTGCTGGGGCAGCCTCCTCCTTGGGCCTGGGGGATACAACTGCTATGGAGGTACCTGTCAGCCTGTGTTGCCCATGCTACCACCAGCCACACTGCTTCTTTATAACAGCACAGCCTCCTGGGCTGGGAAGGACTTGAGCAATGGCACATCAGTGCCCTGTTGCCACTGCAGCTGCAGGGTCAGGCTGCTACCAAGAACACAGCATCTCCACAGCAAGGCACACAGCCCCCAGCACCCAACAGCCCCAGCCCTGGGCCTCCCTGCACCATGCTTCCAACTCTCCATGCCACCCTCCTCTGGGGCAAACCTGGCACATCCCTCAGCCCTCTCCTGTCTGGTACCCAGCAGGCCAACAGTGGGATGCAAACCCTCCCTCTGCTCCCACTGCATCCTACCCCTGGCACTTGGCTGCCTCACCACATGGCAGCTCCTCACCTTCTGCCAGCCCTTCAGCAGTGCAGCAACACTCAGTAGCTCCCACTCCTCTCCCTCTCCTGCAGGCAGAGCCATCACTCCTGTTTTGTGCACCCACACTCACAGGTTCATTTTGGGTAGTTGATACCACTGCTAAAATGCCACAGCTGGGTGAGAGCCCTTTGCCCACCTGCCTGGAGAGATGGGTGCCATTGGTGTGCCACCAGTGCCATGGTCTCTTCAGTCAGTTTCTTATGCTTCATAGAATGACAGAATGGGTTGGGTTGGAAGGGACCTCAAAGTTTATCCAGCTCCAACTCCCTGGCATGCCCAGGGACACCTCCCACCAGCCCAGGGTGCTCAGGGCCTCATCCAGCCTGGCCTTCAGCACCTCCAGGGAGGTTGTGGATGACAGAAGATCTTCGATCACATTCTGTGCTTCTGTCATCCACAACCTGCCTGGGCAGCCTGTACCAGTGTCTCCCCACTTCCTTCTTCTGCATGCTGTGGTTTACCATTTCCTCACCTCTGCTGTGTCCTTCTGGCAGGGTTAGGCTACATGGAAGCCCTGGGGCACATCGACTTCTACCCCAACGGTGGTGCCGACCAGCCTGGCTGTCCACTCACCATATTTTCTGGTAATTCATTCTGCCTCCATTTGTACCAATGCTGGCAAAAACATTTCCACAGTCAGAAGAAGAGGAGGAAGCTAGAGAACTATCATCACTGCTCAGCAAACAGCTGAAAGCCACACTCTGGGCAAGCAGGAAAGCAGTCTCTAGCCAGCCCCGAGGCTGGGGAGCAGGAGTTGGGCTGAGGTGCAGCAGGCACACCTCTGAGTTGGGAGGGTTCTGCTGCTCTCTGTTGCAAATGCAAGTGGGGTTAATTAGCCATGCCAAAAGTCTTCAGACAGATTGGTGCTTTCCTTCTGTGATTATGTTTAGAAACCCCCAGGGATTCATTTTGCTGTAATTCCTTAGAACCTACACAGCCCCCAGCAGTGGCAAGGAACTGTTCAGAAAGCAGGCTCGGGATGAATGATGCCAAATCCAATGGGCCTTAGCAGAGAGCAGCAGTGCAGCCTGGCAGGTAGAGCCCTAGTCTGGGATGCAAGAAAGCCTGGCAGCAGAACTGGTTTTGTGACAGCTGGGAGGGGAAGATGCCTTGCAGAAGGAAAGGCAGCAATGAGAACTTAACCCTCAGCAGAGCCAAGAGAATCCACCTAGAGAACCAGCCTGAAACAGCAGCCCACAGGAAACCACAGAATGGAGTGGAAGGATCTCAGAGATCATCCAGCTCCAACCCCTGCCATGCCCAGGGACACCTCCCACTGGCCCAGGATGCTCAGGGCCTCATCCAGCCTGGCCTTCAGCACCTCCAAGCAGGGGGCAGCCACAGCCTCCCTGGGCAACCTGTGCCAGTCTCTCCCCTGTGCCAGCCTCTCACTCTCCACAATTTCTCCCTCCTCTCTACTCTCAGTCTCCCCTCTCCCAGCTCAAAGCCACTGCCTCTTGTTCTGGCACTGCCAGCCCTTGGCAAAGTCCCTCCCCTGTGAGGCTTCACTCATTTTGCTGCTCAGGCAACAACCTGCTTATTGGTCATGTCTTTTAACCAAAACGTAAAGCCATGATCAAAAAGAAAAAAAAGCAATATTCAGTTGCTCACCCTGAGCTGAGAGAACAGCTGAGACAGGGTTAGAGTGGAGATCAGGAGGAAACTGTTGGCTGAAGGCCAAGGGCTGCTCACAGCATTTCTCCCTTCTGCACCACGCAGGGCTGCAGTACTTCAAATGTGACCACCAGAGATCTGTCCTCCTCTTCATGGCATCCCTGAGACAGAGCTGCAACATCACTGCCTACCCCTGTGACTCCTACAGGAACTACAGGAATGCCAAGTGCACCAGCTGCCAAGCCTTCTGGCCTCTGCCATGCCCTGTCCTAGGTAAGGCTCCGTGGAAGGGAACAGTTCTTAAAGAGACATCTCTGACAGAGCTGCAGCCTGGCTGCACCCTGGGCACTGCCAGATGCTGTGCTAAGGGGCTTGGAGGAAAGGGATCTGGGAGTGCAGGTGGGCACCAAGCTGCCCATGAGCCAGCAAGGTGCCCTCCTGGCCAAGAAGGCCAAGGGCATCAAGAAGAGTGGCCAGCAGAGTGAGGGAGGTTCTGCTGCCCCTCTGCTCTGCCAAGGCCTCACCTGCAGTGCTGTGCCCAGGTCGGGGCTCCCCAGCTCAAGAAGGACAAAGAACTGCTGGGGAGAGTCCAGCATAGGGCACTGGAACAGCTCTAACCTGAGGAGAGGCTGAGAGCTGGGGCTGGGTAGCCTGGGGGGGAGCTCACTGCTGCCTACAGATATCTAAGGGGTGGGTGTCAGGGCTAGACTCAAGACCTGGGATAAACTGAAGTCACAGAAACAATGACTTGAAGTCCTTTAGTTGCAGAGTGTGAAGGCCAGGGCCATGTTCTTGCTACAACAGAATCTTTTCTAAGAAATGTTCAGCACCACAGAGCCTCCTGAGTCTAAAAGGGATGACAGAGAGGGCTGAACAAAGCCTGGCTGGGCTTTGTGTAACCGAGCCACAGAGGTGTCCCCAGCACAGTCCAGCTTCAGGCTGCTGTTGCTGAAAGGTGGATGCTAAACAACCTCACACTTGCAGAAATGAACTTTCAAAGCTAAGGGAATAACTTCCATTCTGCAAAGCAAAATGAAATCCTTCTTCACCATGGGTACCAGATGTGAAAAAAGATCAGCCTTTCAAGTAAGTCCTGCACACAAAGCAGGGCTGGGCACTGCCAGCCCAGCAGGCCAAGGGCAGCCTGGGCTGCATCCAAAGCAGCATGGCCAGAGATGGAGAGAGGAGATCCTGCCCCTCTGCTCTGCTCTGGGGAGACCTCACCTGCAGGGCTGAGGCCAGCTGTGGGACCCCAGCACAAGAGAGACCTGGAGTTGCTGGAGAGGCTCCAAAGGAGGCCACAGAGATGATGAGAGATGGAGAACCTCTGCTGTGGGGACAGGCTGAGGGAGCTCAGGGTGTGCAGCCTGGAGAGGAAAAGGCTCCAGGGAAACCTCAGAGCAACTTCCAGTACCTGAAGTGGCTCCAAACGGCCTGCAGAGAGACTGTTCCCAAAGGCCTGCAGGGACAGGATGAGGGAAATGGTTTGAAAGGAGAGCAGAGCAGATTGAGATTGGATGTGAGGAACAAGTTCTGCAGCAGGAGGCTGCTGGAACCCTGCAACAGGCTGCCCAGGGAGGTGGCTGAGGCCTATCCCTGGAGATCTTCAGGGTGAGGCTGGAGAAGGCTGTGAGCAAGCTGCTAAGTGCAGGAGATTGAACTGGATGACCTCTGGAGGTCCCTTCCAAACCAGCCCATTCTGTATTTAGACGCTGAGCTAGCTGCAGAGGTCTGGAGCAGGTCACAGCATTCCCCTGCAGCTGGCAAGCCAAAGGCTGTTTGCTAACTCTTGCTTTGTTAGTTTTCCAGCACTGCCTGTGCAGTAAGGCTCTGCTTCATTTTCAACCTGTCCTCTCCAGGTTACCATGCCCACGAGTGGAAAAGCTCTTTAACCCAACAGAGCCAGCCAGTGCCAAGCATGTTTTTTGACACAGCAGACCAAGAGCCATTTTGCAGTAAGTGACTCAGATTTCTGAGCTGGTTTTGTGCATTGCCTCCTTCAGCACCAGCCAAGCAGAGCTGGTTAGTTCCAGAATTTCAGAAACCAAGCCAAGGGCTGCAGCATAGAACTGTGTCCATCCTCAGGCATATCCTGCCTATAGCAGGGGGTTGGAACTAGATGATCTTTGAGGTCCCTTCCAACCTTACCATTCTATGATATCCATTCCCTTCCTTCCCTGTGCTGCTACCTGCTGCTGTAAATGCTCAGAGTTGTGCCAGCACAGGCTCCTCTACCTTGCAAGGTCTGTGAAGGACATGCACATCAGAGGTAATCAGGCCAAAGCCTGTTTCAGAACAACACTCCAGTCTTTGACCTGAAGAGGGGGGTGTGTGTGATCACAAACACTCTCAGGTGAACAGCTGAAAAAGCTACCTTGGGCTAAAGGCAGAGGTGCAGGGAAAGGGCTGAGGTGAGGGGGAATTGGTGAGTAAAGGCTTCACTCTCCTGACCAAGGCCAGGTGCCAGAGCTTGCATTCAGTCACATCCCACCCCAGGAACGCTCCAGGCTTGGGGCACAGTGACTGGAAACTGCCCAGCAGAGAAGGACCTGGGGGTGCTGGGTGACAGCAGCTGGAGATGAGCCAGGGGGTGCCCAGGTGGCTAAGAAGGGCACCAGCATCCTGGCCTGGATCAGCACTGGTGTGGCCAGCAGGAGCAGGGCAGGGATTGTCCTCCTGGACTGGGCACAGATGAAGCCACAGCTTGAGTGCTGGGTTCAGTTCTGGGCCCCTCACTCTCAAAAGGACATTAAGGGGCTGGAGCAGGTCCAGAGAAGGGCAACAAAGATGGGGAAGGGTCTGGAGAACAGGGCTGGGGAGGAGTTTAGTGGGCATGGTGGAGCTGGTTGACAGCTGGACTTGATGATCTTAGAGGCCTTTTCCAGCCTTAATACAACAAAGATTCTGCGGTGCCCAGTACACAAGGCTGGCAGGGACCATGCCCAGCTGCAGTGCTGGTCAGCAGTTACAGACCAAAGAACAGATGGTTCTGTTCTGTGGCAGAGCAGAGCAAGGGAGGATGCTGAGAGCAGAAACACAGGGGCTCAGAGGGGGACAGCAGTAAGGAAAGGCAACCTGAGAATGAATGGAGAAAGGCAATGTGCTAAAAGCTGCACACAGAAACCCTCTTGCATGCCACCTGTGGGACCCTCACTGCTCTGCTTGCCCACCACAGTCTCTGCAAGATGGCAGGTGGGAGAGAGACAGAGAGAGGCCTTGTGGAGTGGAACTGAACAGCTGCGTCAGATGAGCCCAGAGGGACAGACGGGAGGTGCAGGTCAGGCCCAGGCAGGTACACAGCTGGGCTGGAAGCAGGCCATGATGCATGTCCAGCCTAACCACACTTGCTTTCCTCTCACCTCAGTTTACCACTACCTCCTGGATGTTACCACGTGGAACAAGGACACCCGAAGAGGCACCATCAGCATCACATTAGCTGATGGCACTGGGCAGAAGGCAGACTCTAAAGTGAACCCGTGAGTGTCACCAGGCTGGGCACCTGCAAGCATCAGCACATTGCCTGGCACAGCTGGGTGTGGGGGCAGGCAAGACACCCTGCTCTGACTGCACAGTCACAGCATGGCAGGGGCAGAAGGCACCTCTGGAGATCACTGTGAGGGTGACAGAACCCTGGAAGAGGCTGCCCAGGGAGGTTGTGGAGTCTCCCTCTCTGGAGACATGCAAGAGCTGCCTGTGTTCCTGTGTGAGCTGGTACAAGAGATCCTGCTCTGGCAGGGGCTTGGACTGGATGATCTCCAGAGGTTGCTTCCAACCCCTGCCATTCTTTAACTCCATTCAGTCACTCCCAATCAAATCTGTACCCTTCACCTGCACAAGGGAAACACATGTCCTGCTCACAGCGTGCTGCTGCTGCTGCAGGGGCACTGCAGTTTGCTTGCATATCGCCGAGTGCATGTGGCCATTCTGTCACAAGAGGACCAACCAAGCTCAACTCCAGGCCTGCAAAGCTTCATGTCTCTGAGCCTGTGCTATTTTCCTGTCCTGCTCTGCACAGGCTCCAGCCCCTCGATGACCTTCGTGCGGTGAGGGGCCCAGAGCTGAGTACAGCATTCGAGCTGTGGCCTCCCAGTGCTGAGCACAGGGCATGATCCCCTCCTGTCCCTGCTGCCCACCCTGCTTCTGACACAAGCCAGGGTGCAATTGGCCTGCTTGGCCAGCTGGGCACTGCTGGCTCACAACTGTCAAAGAGTACCCCCAGCCCCTCTCCAAGTTGTGACCCAGATGCAGGACCTGGCCCTTAGCCTTGCTGCCCTTCATCCAATCAGCCTCGGCCCACGGCGCTCTCCCGTCCAGATGCCGCTGTGTGGCTTCCCTACCCTCTGGCAGATCAGCACAGCCACCTGGCTGGGGGTGCCTCAGGGCCCTCGGTAGCTGAGTGCAAAGGGGCTGTAGACGCGGACCCACCACAGGCCCTGTCCGTCAGTCACAGCCCTGCTGAGCTCAGTCCTGCTCCCCCAGCAGCGTCTCTAATGCTGCCGGGGCTCCTGCCCCCTCTGACCCCTCTGCTTTGTCCCTAGGGAAGCTGCAGCCTTCCAGCAGTACAGCCAAATCACTCTGCTGCTTGGATTCGACCAGGACATTGCCAGGGTAGAGAGAATCTCTCTGACATTTTCCACAGGCTCTGTCATTGGCCCCAGATTCAAACTCAGGATCCTGCAGATGAGGCTGCGCTCAATGACAAACCCTGACAGGTGAGCAGAGCTGGACAAACCCTTTCTATTGCTGTAGGCTGGGCAGCAAGAAACGGACCTCACAGATTCCTGGCCAGAAGATATGTCACATGTAACAATTCTTGTACACCTATCACAGAGGCACAGAGTGGCTCAGGCTGGAAGGGACCTCACAGATCAGCTAGTGCAATCCCCTGTCATGCCCTGGGACACTTCTCAGCTAGACAGCTGCTCAAAGTCTCACCCAACCTGGCCTTGAACCCCCCTAGGCAGGAGGCAGCCCCAACCTCCCTGAGCAGCCTGTGCCAGGTTCTCACCACCCTCACACCAAACAACTTCTTCCTCAGCTTCAGTCTAACCCTGCTCTGCCTCAGCTCCAACCCATTCCCCCTTGGCCTGTCTCAGACCCCCTCAGCATAAGTCTCTCTGCAGCCTTCCTGCAGGATCCCTTCAGCATCTTTGTGGCCTCCTCTGGACCCACTCCAACAGTTCTCTGCCCTTTGTATGCTGAGGACACCAGGACTGGAGGCAGCATTCTCGGGGATAAATTCCCCCCACCCCAAGTGCATGTCCACACTGCTTGAGCACAGAGGCTGCACTGAGGACACCTCCTTAGTGGTCTGACCTTTGAACCTCTGGTCAGGAAAGTGACCTTTGAGGAGCTGCCTATGCCTGACCTCTGGGCAGATGTCCAGCCCCAAAGACACCTTTTATATCCCAGTTAATTTGTATGTCCAGTCAAGCAGGAGATGAGTTTATTCCTGGCACTGCAGTAACTAGGAAGCTGGTGGCCACTCTGTTTCAAAGCCTGACTGCTGTCCACAACACCACCTGGCACCCAGCAGGTCTCTTGGTGAGCATACTCCACAGACACTTCAGCCACGCTCCTAACCTCTGTCTGCTCTGTGCTCTTACCCTTGAGCTTCCTGGATTTCCAGGGTGCCTCTAGAGAATGGGATCCCTGCCTGAGCTCAGCAAGGTACACTTTGTGTGCAAGAACTGTGTGGACATCACAGCATGGCAGGGGATAGAAGGGATTTCTGGAGATCCTCCAGCCCAGCCTCCTGCCAAAGCAGGGGCATCCAGGGCAGGGCACTCAGAACACAGCCAGATGCGCCTTGAAAGTCTCCAGAGATGAGACTGTACAACCTCTCTGGGCAGCCTGCTCCAGGCTCCAGCCCCTCACAGCACAGAAGTTACTCCTTATGCTTAGACGAAGCCTCCTGTGGTCAGGTGTCTGCCCATGGCCTCTTGTCCTGTCACTGGGCACCAAGAGTCTGGCTCCATCCTGCTGGCACTGTCCCACAGAGCCACACTGTGCTTTAACTCTGCGTTAAAACAGGGATGGCAGAGCAGAGCAAACCCAAGGGCAGAGGTGCAGGACAGGTTGCTCTGCCCTCCGTGATGGTCTGCTACCCTTATCTGAGCCTTGTAACGAGGCAATCTGGTGTACACCTAGCAGGCAAAGTCCTTCTGCAGTCCCTCCTTGCCGACACTGCCTTCCCCCTGTCCCACCACTCCACAGCCACTTCCAGCTACACCATTCACTCCTTCCCAAAGCAGAGGCCAATGTCAAACATCCCCCAGAGACAGGAGCTGGCACAGGCTGCGGGGACAGCTTCGTGCCTGTTTTATCACCCCTAAGTCACCGGTCAGAGGCACGGGGAGGGGTGTCCTGCCCCCGGGTGAAAGCCTAAGCCCTGCCGCTGCTTCTCAGCTGGCCTAGCTCCAAGCCGGCCCAGCCCAGCACCGGCTCCGGCTCTCAGTGGCAGCACAGCCCCGGGGGCTGACGCTGGGGATGAGGCAGCGACAGGGAGGGCAGCTGGCAGGACCGGCCTGCGGGGTGGGCACTCCAGTGCTGGGTGGCTTAGGGGCACCAAGGGGCTGAGGCAGTCCCTGTTTGCCTGCTGGGCCTGGAGCCCTTTCGTCCACCCGCACAAACCGGGGAGCACCAACCCGCGCCCAGGGCGTCCCTGCCTCGGCAGAAGGGCTGGCACCGACACCTCCGGGGGCCCCTCCCGGCTGCCGC
>VWYK01065803.1:28140-40382 GCA_013399775.1 Semnornis frantzii | reverse complement strand
CGTCTTCTCCGCTCCTCCCGCAGGCCGCTGCGGTTCCCGTCGGACCTGGAGGAGCTGCGGGAGCTGGCCGAGGCGCTGCGAGACTACGAGCGGCAGCACCGGGGCGCGGCACTGACCCTCTTCTGCGCCGCCTACCTCTACAAGCAGAGCTTCGCCATCCCCGGCTCCAGCCTCCTGGTACGGCCGCACGGCTGCAGGGCGGCGGCGGGGCCGGAGACGGCCAAGGGTGCGGGGCGGGCGGCGGTGCCAACCCCTCGGAGGAGCCCTTTGCCCCCGGTGCTGGGCCAAGTGCTGCTCGCTGGGGCAAGGTGCGAGGTCGGCGCCTCGCGAGGTGGCCCCGGGCTGTGCCCCGTGCCCTGGAGGCGTCGGAGCCACCCGGGCGTGAGGGACACGGCAGCGCTGCCGAGCGCTCACCGGCTCCGTGCCCCGGCAGAACGTCCTGGCTGGAGCACTCTTCGGGCCGTGGACTGGGCTGGTGCTGTGTTCGGCCCTTACCTCCGTGGGAGCCACCCTCTGCTACCTGCTGTCGGACACCTTTGGGAAGCAGTTCATTGTCTTCTACTTCCCTGATAAAGTGACTCTGCTACAGAGAAAGGTGAGAAGGGGCTGGCTCCTGCAGACACCCAGAACGCCCCTGCCGAGGCTGCCTTTTAGGTCGATTAGCAAAAAAGTGCATGTAGGAGGTGTCTCAGGTCACGTCAGAGCCCTTGGCGCGACCCAGGAGCAGACTGCTCTCTTGGGAGCAAGGCTGTTTGCAGAACGGGTGCCTGGAAGCTCCCAGGGAGAATCAGAAGAGGCTATGATTGGGAACCCCCTGTGCTCCAGAACTGCCTCCAGCCAGCTTGTGCTGTAGCTGGTCCTGCTGTCGGCTTCCCCACCTCTCCTGCAGGTTAGATCCCCTTTTCACCACTTGCAGAAAAGGGGCTGGCTCCTGCTAGGCTCCCATCCATGCTTGAAGCTGCTGTTTCTCATCAGTTCTGGACTGTTACATTGCAGCACACTAAGAGAAAACACACCTTGGTGTCACAGATATTGCTGTTGCTGCTGTCTGAAGGACACAAATAACTTGGGACACCTTCCTTGGCAGGTAGAAGAGAACAGGAGCTGCTTATTTTTCTTCTTGTTGTTCCTGAGGCTGTTCCCCATGACACCAAACTGGTTCCTGAATCTCTCAGCTCCCATTTTAAACATCCCTGTGTCCCAGTTCTTCTTCTCCGTTCTCATTGGTAAGGCCTGGGGACACTGCCTGGGGGCAGCTTGACCTTGCCTCATCCACAGCCCTGGCTTGTGGCCACCTTGAGCCGGGGAGGAGCAGGGGTGCAGCTGTGGCTCTGCCCCATCGACCTGTTTGCCTTCCTGCTGCCCTTGCACTGGGAGGTCTCAGAGCACTTTTCAGTCTGTGCACATTGCCCATGGAGCAGAGTTTCAGCTCACTCCCCCTTCTCTCCCCTGTGAATGCAGGACCCTGTGCCTGGCCTTGGGCCAGGATCTATCTGTGATAGTCTGGGGGGTGGACATTCATGGAATCACAGAATGGGTTGGGTTGGAAAGAACCTTAAAGCTCATCCAGCCTCAGCCCCCTGCCATGGGCTGGAACACCTCCCACCAGCCCAGGTTGCTCAAGACCTCATCCAACCTGTCCCTGAACACCTCCAGGGAGGGGGCAGCCACACCTCCCTGGACAACCTGCGCCGGTGTTTCCTCACCCTTATGCTAATCTTTTTGCTCTGGTTCTTCCAGGTCTCACACCATACAATTTCATCTGTGTGCAGACAGGATCCATTCTCTCTCAGATCACCTCTTTGGATGTCATTTTCTCCTGGGACACACTGCTCAAGCTGCTGGCAATGGCCATGGCAGCACTGATCCCAGGGACCCTCATCAAGAAGTACAGCAAGCAGCACTTGAAGCTGGATGGAAGCGAGGATGCTCCAGTGCTCAATGGCAAAAAGAGCTTCTGAAGGCTCAGCTGCCCCAGCTGCTGGGGACTGGTTCACAAAAGCTGCAGGTCTCTTTTCCTGGGGGTTGTATTCTGCATGCTTTGTGCCACCATGGACCGAGGGCAGTTGCAGTTTTTAATCATTCTCCTCATCTGAGAGCTGTGAGGGTCTCTAACGAGCATGGAGCCATGCATGTGTCTGAACCAAGAGTGCCATACAGGCTTTGTCAGCACTTCAGCTCCTCTGCCTCCTTCCTTTACACCAGCCTGCGTCTCCAGAGTGCCTCAGGCTGCTGGCAGCCCACTGCAAATGTGTCAGGAGTGGGGGAAAGAAAACCATCAGGACTAGGAGCATCTCACGACACAGGCAAATCTGAACTCTTCATCCCTCCCAGCTCTTGAAGGCAAATCTGAACGTTTTAGTCTCTCCCAGCTCTTGAAGACAGAGGCTAAGTGTTGCGCTGCCTGTGGTCTCCCTACCAGCCCAAGTCACGGAGTTCCCCTAGGCTCCTAACCGGTCCTGGTGGTGGCTGAGATGGCAGCAGATGGCTGCTGCCCACTCTCAGCAGGGCCTGCTGGGGTCCTGCCCAGCCTCCTCCCTCCACACCAAGGAGTGCACCACACGGGGGCTGTGTGGAGCTGCACCAGCAGCTGTCTCACCACTGCTCTAGGAGCAGCAGTTCCCAGCTGCATCCAGGCCCTGCTCCCTCCTCCCTCTCTCCCCTCCAAACCCAGCCTTAGAGTTTTTGGCCCCTCTTTTTTTAGGTGCAGTAGTACAAGTACAAAGTGGAGTAAAATTATGTTTGAGGGGCCCTGCTCCTCCCTCTTTACTATGAGGGTGCTGGAACACTGCAACAGAATGCCCGGGGAGGTGGTGGAGGACCCATACCTGGGGATATTCAAGGTGAGGCTCGGCAGGGATCTGGGCAACTTGCTCTAGTGGAGGATGTCCCTTCTGAGTTCAGAGGGGGTTGGACTGGGTGACCTTGGGAGGTCCCTCCCAAGCCAGCCCATTCTGTAGGAGCTTGCAGAGCTGTAGCAGACCTGCCCTTGTTGTTCAGATGCTCAGAAGTGCACCCTGCAGCAGACTCATTCAGGAGGTGGGAAGAGCTCCCTGCAAGCATCCTTCACCTCAGAAGAGTGCTCCTGAGGCCTGGCAGGGGCTGCTCCTCCCCACAGACTAAAGGGAAAACCATAAAGAAGGGGTGGAAGGGATTTGTCCTCTTCTATTCTTCTATTAATCAGGAGGTTTCCAAGTAAGCAGGGAGGCTCTGTCCCCCTGGCTGGACAGAGATGATGCTACCATGCTCCTCGTTAGTGCTTGCACTGCCTTGCTCTGCTCTGCAGGAGCCTCCACTTGGACAAGGAAGGAATCTGACGTGGAAGGGGGCAGCTGGGAAACAGCAAAGCACTCACGAATGCACCTCCCACGACCAAGGCTGAACTGAGTGGGACAGCAAAGGCCCCAGGCTGAGAAGCCATGGCTGCAGATCCTCTCAATCCTTGGACAAGGGATGAAGTCAATGCTTAGGGACACCTGGGTGCCCAGCCAAGCCTCTGCCCACCCACCTGGAGCTCCTCTGGTCCCAGGTTCAGCTGTGTTCAAGCACAAGCTGGTCACTGACACTCATCAAGGGGCCCAATTGCAGCATCCTGGAGTACCCCAGCAGCCCTTCCCAGATGAGCAGACCAGGCTGAGCAGGCTTGAAGTACACTGGCTCTTTATTCCATGCATTGTTTGCTTTGATAGTCATTCTTGTTCCCACCACTGTACACTGAGCATACAAAAATCAAGTTTGTGTCAGGAATGCGCAGAGCAGGGCGGGAGAGATGAACACCACGGGGCAGGGCCAAGGTGGGATGGGTACTGGACACGACAGTGGGGAAGGCAACATTCAGCTGTGGGAGAAGAGTCTGGGCTAGTGTCAGGAGCTGTCAGCAGCCGTGAGAACTGCAGTAGGGCAGGCAGGGTGGTGGAAGGGGAGCCCAGAGTTTATTGTCCTACAGCTGCAGTGCTACCACCAGGAGGAAGCAGCAGGCCCTCAGCCCTGTGCAGAACTGCAGCAGAGGTGCCCATCCAGCAAGGTGGAGACCACAGCTAGGTGCAGTTCTGGGTAGGTTTCACTAAGGAGAAGGCCCTGGGGAACTGGCAGCAGCCACCCTGGACACACAGTGGGCACTGAGATGTCCCTGCCCACATATGGCCAAGGGCATGAGGTGTGTGCAGGGGGCAGCTGGGGTTACATCTCCATGGGCACAGTGGCAGTCCCAGATGGACACTGCAGCAAAGAGAGCAAGGCTGGACCCTGAAGAGCACAACTCCCTGGGCACAGAGAAAACAGAGCTCTGTGTGGCAGCAGACAGCTCAAAGGGTTCAGCTCTTGCTCTCCAGGCTGCACCATGAGCCAGAGTGCCACCAGCCAAGGATGGGGAGGAATGGGCACACACCCAGGACAGCTGGCCCAGACCAGTCCCAAACTTGCACAAATCAAAGTGCTGCACCTCTCTGCCAGCCCAGGAGAGCCTCTCTACATGCTGCAGCAGCTCAGCAGACCATGGCTACCAAAACCCATACGGGGTCTTTCTCTCAGGGACTGAATCATCACAGACTGCACAGAGACTGCCAGGCCTGAACCTGAAACAGCTCTGCTTTGGGCCTGTTGCTGTGGGGCTGTCCTAGGACACCAGTGCCACCCACAGGCAGTGGGCACAACAGGGCTGTGGCAGCCTGTGGGTGCTCAGGACACCTGCCAGAGTGAGTGCCACAGTGCCTAAAGGGGTATAAGGCCTGGCACCTTCTGCTGTGGGGGTCTTGGATGGCAGTTCTCAGCCTCTCTGTGCCACAGTTTGGTCCTGCTGTGTGCCTCTGTCACACGCACCCAGCTCTCCACTGCTGAGCTCCTGCAGCCCAGCCCCCAGCCCCCTGAACTGCATGGCCTCTGCCACACCAAAGGCCCTCTCACACCACAGCAGCAAAGTCAGTCCTGGCCCTGCCATCTCCTCCTGTTGCTGGCCAAGAGACAGAGAACATCTGGGAGGAGAAACAGGAGATGGGAAAAGGACAAGGAGCAAGCCAGGGCAGAGCTTTGCTCCCCTCTGCATTCCCTGCTTCCACCCAGAGCTGATTATTGCTGCTGCAGGCAGGGGTGGTCCCGTCTCTCCCTTCTCTCAGCAGCCTCTTTGGTCCTGCACAGGTGATCCACCGTGGAGATCCACTGCTGGCCACTCCTGCTCTGGTACCTGCTGCCCTGCTCACCGTTTGTCCTGGATGCTCCTGCCAGGGTATGTTATGAGACTTACTCACTCCGTGGTGGATTCAGAAGCCACTCACTCCCCCAGCACCGCTCCCCCCCAGCTCGGGGGCTGCCAGCTCTACCAGCACCAGGAGTGCCTTGCAGCATTGACCAGGAGCCCCCCATGGGGCTGACTCCATCCACCCTTCTTGGGCCAGCCCTGCCAGCTTCTCTGCCCCAGTGTGACAGCACCCTTGGAAATCACGAGAGACAGCAGCTCCTGACAGCTGCCCAGACCAGCTCTGCTCCCAGCCACCCCAGGGAGCAGGGAGAAGGTCACACAAAGAGGTGACAGCTGTGCGAGCGGGGAAGCCAACCTTCTGCTCTACAGAAATGAGAATAAATAATAAAATAACATCATAACTTAAGATCTGTTGTAGTCCAGCTACAGAAAGTTAAAAATCTGGGATAATTTAACTGGTTCAATACTGCTCTCTGCATAAGTAAGACATCTTCCTTCATTGTGCCATCAGGCTATAAATTACCACAGGTAAATCCAAACCAACATTTTAACACAAAATGTAAACAAACAGCAACAGAAGTACCTGGCCATGGTCCATGGCTGCCCTTCACCCAAGGCTGCTGCACCCAGCAGAGCCACCGTGTGCCCCCCGGGCAAGGCACGGCAAGCCAGGGAGGGCAGAGGGAGAGCTCCTGCAGGGAGACACCAGCTACGGGGACAGGGGAGGGGGGGAAGTGCTCTATGGTCTTGTTCTCTTGAATAGTGACTCAGAAGTAGTGTTTGAAGGGAAGGCACTATGAGTTCTATCAGAAAACAGCTGCTCGGCCTCTCACGTACCAGCTCCATCCTCACCTCCGCCTGCAGGACTTCAGCTGGCAGGAGAAAAGAGGCCTCAGGGTGCAGCTGAGCCGCAGCCATGCCACAGCCCCCAGCAAGACCCCGGTGCCACCTGCCCTGCTCAAAGCCTGCCGGGCAGGGCAGGCAGCCTGAGTGCCTTCACGGAAGCAGAGCAGCAAGGCAGAGCAGGGCTGGGCTCCTCTCCAGGCTGACGATCCCCAGCCTGCCGCCCCAGCACGGAGCTCTGCTGCTTCCCACGGGGCTGCTCCTCCAAGCCCAGCTCAGGCAGGGCCAGGCTTGGGCTCTGCACACTTCCTGAGCTCGGGCTCCATGCTGCCCACAGGCTGCAGGCTCTGGCTTCCCAGCACTCATCTGACTGATTTCCTTGAGTGACAAGCAGACAGGAGGTAAGAAGAGGAAGCAAACTGGGAAATGGCACTGCAAGGTTCTGCTCCACGGGAGAGCAGCACTGCCAGAGTGATGTGAGGACGATGCTAGGAAGTGCTCTTGCACCAATGTGGAGAGGACGAGGTTAGAATTCAGCTGCAGGATCTCACAACGAAATGCTGATTAAAAAAAAACCAAAAACCAGAAACCAAAACTCCTTAAAAGAAAGCCCACTGGTACGTTCCTGGGGATGTCTCCATGCAGAAGCCCCTGGATGTTAGCACCTCGGCAGCAGCTGTCTCCAGGAATGTGTCCACCTGCTGATCGCCAAGGCCCCAGCTGGGCCTGCTCTGTCCACAGGTCACCCGCGGGAAGGTCTCCTTCTATGCTTGCTCATGTGCTAAGACTGAGTGGCTTCGTTTGCTTGACCTGTTCTGCAGCCTGCAGGGCCACGAGGTCCCCCGTGAGAGCAGCAAGAGTCCCCCGGGGCCTGCATACCCAGCAGCCCCGCAGCACCCCAGCACAGTTCTCTGTCGTGTGCTTACTTGCTGAGCTCTTTGTTTTTTGCAGTAAGTCTGTGTCTATAAATACAATCCACTCTTTACAGTAAAAAGTGTTAAAATGTCAAAAAAATAAATATCCATGTTACAGTAACTAGATTATTCAATAAAATACATCCCTGCCATTCTTGATTGAAATGCTCCAAGAGAATTAATTCCATTTGGACATTTTCCAGAGATTCAGGTTATTGCAAATCACTCCTGGGGTGGGGAGGAGAAGCAGCTTCTCTTCCTGCAAAGTGTGACCTAGGGGAATGAAGTGGAACCTCGGGGAAATCAAAATGCCAGTACCAGGAAGCTTTGGGGGAGATCTGTGTTACCAAGTAGCAGAGCTGCAGGGCTTGTTGGTCCTGACGGTGGCATCGGAACAGTCCCCTTCAGAAGAGTCACAGTCTGAGTCTGCAAACTGGCCTGGGGGCTGCAGGGCAAAGGATGAGGGGCAGGCTTCAGTCACAGCATCACAGAATGCACAGAATCATCGAATCATAGAATAGTAAGGCTGGAAGGGACCTCAGGGATCATCCAGTTCCAAGCCCCTGCCATAGGCAGGGACACCTCCCACTAGCACAGGTCACCCAAGGCCTTGTCCAACCTGGCCTTGAACACCTCCAGGGAGGGAGCAGCCACAACCTCCCTGGGCAACCTGTGCCAGTGTCTCACCACCCGCACTGTAAAGAACTTCCTCCTAACATCCAGCCTAACTCTCCCCTCTGCCAGTTTAAATCCATTGCCCCTCATCCTGTCATTACAAGACCTTGTAAATAGTCCTTCACCAGCCTTCCTGTAGGTACCCTTCAGATACTGGAAGGCTACTGTAAGGTCTCCTGGAAGCCTTCTCTTCTCCAGGCTGAGGAGCCCCAACTCTCTCAGCCTGACCACCCACTGCAGACTGACTCAACACTGAAGGGCCAACACTACACCACATCCCCGAACACCAAACACCAAACCATGCCTCTGAACACCAAACCATGCCCCTGAACCACACCACCCCAGCTTCTAGCAGCAGATAGGCAAAGATCAGCACCAACACACAGCAGACAATCAGCAGCACATCATCATCTCCTGTCACTTGTCTCCACCCCACCACAGGACAGCAAACAAACATCTGGGCAGAGTGTCACCAGAGAGGTGGCTTTATAAGACTCTGCCCTACCCCTCCCAAACGCCTGGCAGGCAGCAAAAGGCAGGCAAGAACCCCAGCTTTGGCAGAAGGCTGCCCGTGGGGAAGCTGGAGGCAGTGCGCACCCTGTCTGTGCTTCTATGCTGTGCTCCACTCAGGCCTGCCCTGCTGGCCTCCTGGCTGCACAGGAGCCCTGACCTCACACTGCACTCAGCTTTGGCTCTGCTGCCTTCCTTTGTCCGCTCCTTTGGCCGGGCAGCACAAGGGCAGGGTAGCTGAGCTGCTTTGCTGTCCTGTACCTACCACACCACGCTCCAGACCTTCCCACAGCCCTTCCCCCTCAGCAGAAGGGCCGCAGGACTGCGAGGCGCAGGACTCACCTCCGAGCTGTGCTCCTCGGCGCAGAGCTTGCCCAGAGACATCTGCGTCTTGACCCTGCGCACGGCGCACTCCTTGTCCGACAGCCCGTCCGACTGGGTGCAGATGTCGATGGGGATCTCGGGGGTCTGGGACAGCATGTCCTCCAGCCGCTCGGCCAGCTCCTCCTCCAGCCGCGGGCACAGCTCGTCCGGGCTGTTGGAGTGGTCGCTCGTGTTCCCCTCCTCGCCGTCCGACACGGAGAAGTTCTCCGAGCTGAAGGTGGAGTAGGACTGGCAGCTGCTGATGCAGCGGTGAGGTCTGCAAACCAGGAGAGGCCTTCAGCTTCTAGGGGAGCTGGGGAGGTCCTCCTGCCCCTCTGCCCTGCCCTGCTGAGACCACACCTGCAATACTGGGCCCAGTGCTAGGGTCCCCACTTCAAGAGAGACAGGGACTTGATGGAGAAAGTCCAGGGGAGGATGTGAGGATGACTGGGGACTGGAACAGCTCTGCTGAAAGGCTGAGAGCCCTGGGGCTCTCCTCTGGAGAGGAGAAGGCTGAGAGGGGACCTGAGCAGTATCTGTAAATACTTGAGGGGTGGGTGTCAGCAGGAAGGTGCCAGGCTCTGTTTGGTGGTGCCCAGTGATGGGACAAGGACCAAGAGGTACAAGCTGGGACCCAGGAGGTTCTACCTCAACATAAGGAGAAACCTCTTTGGTGTAAGGGTGCTGGAGCTTGGAGCAGGCTGCCCAGAGAGGCTGTGGAGTCTCCTATTTCAAGACTCATCTGGCTGCTCTCCTGCATGATCTGCTCTGGGTGACCCTGCCCTGTCAGGGAGCTGGACTAGATGACCTCTGGAGGTCCCTTTCACCCCTGCCATGCTGTGACTCTGATCACAGTGTGTCTGCAGAGAAAAAGCAATCACCTGGGGGCTGCCTTCAGCTACTCTGCTGCAATTGGCCTCAACACACTCCACCTCTGGTGCCCACTCAGCCCTGGGTGAGCCCACTGCCAGCTAGAAAAGTTGGAGCTTCTGAGTGGACAGCCCTCTGGTGAGGCAGGGCAATGTCCCAGCTCCAGTGCCAGGAGCTCCCTCTGCCAGCTGGCACCAGCCTGCCTTCACAGCAGGGACCACCGCGGCAGCAGTGCAGGGAAGGCAGAGGGGCTGCTCCATCCTCACACAGGGTCCCTGGCAAACCTCACCTCTCCCTTTTCTCCAGAGAAGAAAGGCTTTCCACCAGCTCTCCATGGGCCTCTGCCCACTCTGGGAACACAGCTCAGGCTGAGTCACAGCTGACAGCAAAACCTCTGCAGAGGGTGGGCTGCTTCTGCCCCTCACAGCTGTGGGAACCTGCCATGCTTTGAGTGATTCAGTTCAGGATCTGCATCTCTGAATTCATCTGTTCTGATCTGGGCTGCTCCACCTTCGTGCCACTCTCTGCCCTGGAACCTGTTGTTGTTTCACAGTCCTCTGTCCCCAGAAAAGGCTGTTCAAGCTAATCCACCTGGGAGTATCTGCACCAGCTGGCAGTGATCCCAGCAGCAGGCTAGAACGTAGGTACCTGCTCTCCAAAAACGGGTCACACTTACATGAATGTGGAAACTGCCTCCTCCCAGGTTTCAACAGCAATGGCACAATGCCAGCTGACTGAACATGCCAGGAGACCCTCAGCAGGTCAGCGCACAGTGTTGAGGAAAGACAAATTGTCTTCCACAGGAAGTGCAAGTCAGAAAGCTCACCCAGTCCAGCATCCTGGCTGCAGCTCCAGGCAGCAGAAGCAGCCTTGGTGATGCAGGAGCAGAGGGTGTGCAGACTGAGCCTCCTTTCTCCTGGCACATCTGATTGCACCATTCACCAGATCAGGCTCCAGAGCTACAGATCAAAGTTGGATCCTGGAGCCACTGAGGGTTCCAGGCTCCAGAAATTTAACACCTGAGACTTTGGGATGTTTTGATTTCCACAGCAGACCTTGACAATGAACTCCAACTCTGACAATGTTTTGGTTGGCAAAGCTCCTCCTCTGCTCACTGCAAACTCTCTTTGCTTCCCTAGGTGTCCCTTACACCAAGATGAGGAATCAGTTCTTTGTGTTCTCCACATAACTCCCAGTTTCATGCACCTCCAGCACTGCCTCTCCTCCTTGGAATGGGTTGGGCTGGAAGGGACCTCAAAGCTCACCCATTCCAATCCCCTGCCATGGGCAGCAACACCTCCCAGCAGCCCAGGCTGATCCAGGCCTCATCCAGCCTGGCCTTGGACACCTCCAGGTGTTCCCAACAACCTTTAATCTCTTCCCCCTCAGATCACTTCTGCACTTCCAGCAGCTGCTTTCAGCACTAATTCCATGACCTCTTTCCTAACCACTGGAATGTGAAGCCCACTATTACCTAGGCTTAGGTAGGAACATTCCCTCAACCCTTATTTCATCTGCCATGTTGTCAACAGGCTCTTCAACCCTCTCTGAATTCACCTGGTGAAGACTGCCCCACTGCAGTGACAGTCAGTAGATAACAGCTGGAATAGCCCACAAAAGGGTCTCAACATCAAACAGGTCTGGTTCTGGGTACCCCTCTCTGGAGGTGTTGACCAGGCTGGATGAGGCCCTGAGCACCCTCTGCTGGTGGGAAGTGTCCGTGCCCATGGGTTGGAGCTGGATGCTCTTTAAAGTCCCTTCCAACCCAATCCATTCCATGAACCTGGGAACGAACCTCAAGCTAGGCTGCACACAGTGAGTGAGCAGAGGGCAGCAGCGGAGGGGGTTGGGGTACACCAGGCATGGTTCTCTTCTTTTGCCAGAACCCTCAGAGTCTGGGTGCTGGCCTGCAGCTGCTGGGACAGCTCTCCTGAGTTCTGTACCCCCAGAGAGAGACCAGAGTGAATTCAGCTTTTACCTTTGCCTGCGAGGAAACTCCACTTCGCTGTCTACTTCACCCTCCTCCTCTTCCGAAGAGTCGTCGCCACTCTGGCAGGAAACAACAGAGGAGTCAGCCCTGCAAAGAGCAGCAGGAAAGCTGCCCCACACACACAAGGACCCAAAGCAGGCCTGTGAGCGGCATGCCCTGGCATGCCCACAGTTTGGAGGGCATCTCACACTGGAAAGCCTGAGGAAGCTGGGGTGCTTTAGCCTGGAGAAGGCTGAGGGGAGACCTCATTGCTCCCTACAACCCCCTGAAAGGTTGCAGTGAGGCTGGTATTGGTCTCTTCTGCCAAGTAACCAGCATCAAGACAAGAAAAAGTGGCCGGAAATTGTGCCAGGGGAGGGTTAGGTTGGAGATTAGGGGAAATTTCTTTGCTGCAAGAGTGGTCAGGGACTGGCACAGACTGCGCAAAGAGGTGGTGGAGTCCCCAACCCCTGGAGGTGCTTCAGAAGGGTGGAGTTAAGTGCTCATGGTTAACTGGTTTATGGAAGGACTTGATGGTCCTGTAATGAGTCTGTGGGATCGATTTCCGTGTGTCAGTCTATGGCTACATGCACACGGAGCACCCAGAGGGTGGCCTCTGTCCGCAGCTTCTGCTGGAAAGGAGCCAGTTCGTTTTTTTCAAGTCGCTGTGCTCTGTGCTTACCTTCTGAAGGGGTCTCGCCTTGCACGGCAGCACTGAGGAAGCCAAGCGCTGGGGAGTGCCTGTGCCCGAGTTGCAGCTGCCGAGGTCCCGCTCCTCCGCCCGCTCCGTGCGCTCTGCGCTCTCGTACAGGGCGGCGGGCGGCGGCGACCGGGTGCGGCTCGGCTCCGTGCCCTGCGGTGGCTGCCCCCGGCCGCCCTCCTCCTCCCCGCACTGCAGGCAGGA
>VWYK01065803.1:14395-28054 GCA_013399775.1 Semnornis frantzii | reverse complement strand
GGGGGCCGCTTCGTCCTGCGCGGGCTGGCTCTTCAGCACGGCCGGGAAGTCGCTGGAGCTGCCCTTGCTGTTGCCGCGGCGGTGGCGGGGCTTGCTGCGGTAGCGGCTCTTGCCGCTCGGCCCCGACATCTTGGGGCTGCCCGAGGCCGGAGAGCCGTTGGACGCCGCCTCCGTGCTGGGGATGCCCTCGGACTTGAGCAGGTCTGGCCTGGAGACAGCACAACTCGCCGCGTTAAGCCACCCGAGCCAGGGCCGGTTGTGGCCGGGAGCAGCCTCTGCTTTCCGCAACCTGCCGGCCCCAACTCTGCAGCTAAGCTCCCTTTGCCCCTCTCCGCTCAGTGTCCTTCCTGCTCAGCCCATCACGCTCTGCACTCCTTTCTCGCTGCCCTTCCCAATAACCGCCACACTCTCCTTTTTCTGCTCTATTCTGACGTTCTGCTCCCAAAATAGCTCCCTCCTAAGACCCTGGAGCAGGGAACGGCTCCTACCATGTGCTCAGCATCTGATGGCTGTTGACGAGCACATGTGGCTGTTCGTTCAGAGCAACTCTCCACTGTTAACCAAGACTCTCTAACTCCTGGAAATCTCATAAAATGGAAGAACAAAACGGAGAGCTCCTCTGAAATAAAAAACGAGCTTAAAAAATGTGACTTTCTGAAAGTCCTGCAGAAGAAAAAACAGCTACAAGGGCAGCAAGAATCCCCAAATCTCAACCCCCAATTTAATTTCCTAACAATGAATCCATCCTCTTGAGGTCTCGCTGATTTCCACAACCCTCCACCCTACTATTGCCATCCCACTCATGCTTTTTGCCTGGATGCACATGAGATGCCTCCTGTCAAAGCACTCTTATCTGTGGAGGAAAAAATGAGGAGCAAATAGCTCCAGAGAGCTCCCCAGGCAGGGGGGACAGTTGGACAGCTGAGGTCCTGAGAGCCACACCAGACCCTAGAGTGACTACTCCTCTACCTAGTCCTGTACTGCCAGCAGACTCAAAGGGCAGCAAGAGGCCTGCTCACCTTGGTGGGCATCTGCCCTGGTTGCTGCCACAGCAGGAGGTTAACTTCTTACCGTTTAGCCTGGCTGCCCGGTTTGTGGGAGACTCCCTTCCTTTTCATCAGCTTCTCCACGGTGTTGGGGTGGATTATTGGTCTGACTGGGTGTCGTTTGTAAGTGCCAGGGTATTTCTTTTCCACTGCTTGTTCTCTCCTGAAGCGTGGGAGAAGACAAAAGCCAAGACGTCAGTCCTCTCCTTCAGCCGCAGGGGGGCACAAACAGCTGCAGTGTGAGCAGGCTGGGAGCTCCTCAGCCAGGCCTGGGGCCATGCGGCACCCCTCGGAGGAAGGACATCAGCTACTTGCTCTGCAGAGACCAGGCAGCGGGAAGAGGGCCTGCTGCCGGCCAGCAACAGCACTGCTGTTCTTCGGGGTGCAACAAGAGTGTGCTCAGCAGGTCTGGGGACCTTCCCTGTGCAAAGGGGCCAAAGGATGCCAGCACCAACTGGGAAAGGTGGCTCTGCCCCAGCCAGTAAACACTGCTGAAGAGCTCTGCACTAATGGTCTCCTGCAGTCTGCTCTCTGCTTGCCAGCTCTTGCTTTTCTTAGGGCTCACCAACTCCATCATACAAGGAGTGTCTGAGGGAGCTGGAGTTACTCAGTCTGAAGGAGGCTGAGGGCAGACCTCATTGCTCTCTACAGCTCCCTGAGAGGAGGTTGCAGTGAGTTGGGGGTTGGTCTCTTCTCCCAAGAAACCAGAGAGAGAACAAGAGGAAGTGGCCTGAAATTGTGCTGGGGAGGGTTAAGTTGAAGATTAGGAAAAAATTTCTTTACTGCAAGAGTGGTCAGGGATTGGAACAGGCTGCCCAGGGAGGTGGTGGAGTCCCCATCCCTAGAAGTGATCAAGAAGCTTCATATGTGGTGCTTCGGGGTGCAGTTTAATGGTTAGGGTAGCTGGGTTATGGTTGGACTCAGTCATCTGGAAGGGTTTTCCACCCTCAATGAAATCTGCAGGCACACTTTCAAAGTGTGTTTGAACCTCCTGCAGGCATCTTGCCCCATGCCCAGCATGCTGTCATGCCCAGGGGTACATACTTGATGAGCTCCTTCTCCCGGACCTCCAGCTGCAGCATGATGGCACTGAGCTCCATGTAGAGGTTGTTGGCTCGCTCCAGCTTCCTCTCGTAGTGCTCGCGGATGTCCAGCGCGTGTCTGAAAGGCAGAGAGGTCAGAGCTCCACAGTGCTCCCCAGGACCAAGGAGGAAAGGCACAGCTGCTTTAGGAAAAGGCCTTCCAGAAGGCAGCTGAGGTGCCTATGCTGCACTGAAGCCCAGGCAGAGCTAACGGTCAGTGAGGACTGTGAGCTTGTTGCAGTAGAGACCGATGACAGCAGTCGGTGCTGAGCAGTCTAAGAGCGACAGCACTGCTTGCTGGAGAGGCTGCAAGTGCCTGGCGCAGCCACCAGCCCTTGGGCCAAGCCCTGACCAGCACTCAGGAGATGGGGCTAGGTCAGCTTCTAAGCTGTTCAAGTAGCCATAGACGTGGAGCTTCAGGATACAGTTCAGTGGTTGTGGCAGCTGGGTTATGGTTGGACTCAATCATCTTAAAGGTCTTTTCCAACCTTAATGACTCTACAGAGGTGAGGGAAGAGGTCTCCTGCTCATATTTCACGAAGAGCAGCCTGTCCCTACAGCTGCAGCAGAGCTGCAGTAGACATCATCAACCCCAGCTGAAAGACATGACCATCAGAAGCTCCCCAGGGCTAGGGAACCCTGATCACCAACTCCTCCAAAGTGGTAAACAAGGTTTGCTCTGGTTTCTCAGGGCTGAGACAGAACTGCCATTGCTGTTTATTTGTCCCTGTCACAGCTACGCTGGCACCTCTGTGTCACAGCAGGTAGCGTTTGCCTGTCTTAACTAAACATCCTGCCTCCACTTTTCAGCTGGTCTGAGGCTCCAGAGCAGTTTCATTGGCTGCCATAGTTCACTCCTGGGGGGCTGGCAGAATGTTCACCTCTCTGGAACTAATTAATCCAGAGAAAGTAGCATGGCAGAAGCAGCTCAGGGCAAGCTGTAAGATGCATTTCCCACTGAGGACACATCTGCCTCAGTGCTGTTCTCACAAACACCAACACTCAGGCAGGACTCCCTGGCAAACACCCAAGTCTCTGACCCTCTGGCAAGCTGCTGAGGACAGGGACAGTTGCCACTGCTTCCCTCTAGCTTGCCCTCAGCCCAGCAGTGCCCAAGGCCTAAGGCACGCTGCGAGAACTTTGCTTTCTGTGCTGGCCCAGCTCATGCCAGCAGCAGCCCCATAGCAGGAGGAGCAGGGAAGTGGGCCGGGGCTGTGAGCCCTGGGACAGCTGAGCTGATGCAGCTGCAGAAGAGGAGGCTGAAGAGTGCAGCAAACAGACCTGAGCTCTTCCCTCCGGCGCCGGATCAGCTCCTCATCCAGCCGGTGGATGCAGGTCCCTTCACTTTTGATTTTCTCAAAGTGCTTCTTCACTTCTTCTCTCCACTCAGCCTAGGAAAGCAATTCACTGTCAGGGCTTCACCAAGGACTGAGATCCTTGGTGGCACCACAGAGCAATCTGTGGGCAAGACTCTGCAGAAAACTGCAGGTTTGGGTGTGAAAACACTTTTGTTAGCGGGGTTGTTTGGGGTGAGAGCATTGCAGCATCTTTAGTTAAGCAGCTCCAAATCGGATCCCCAAAGTTGTGCTCTGATCAGATCATTTACAACTGATCTGCAATGCCTAAAAATGAGGTTTGAGAGTTCCTAAAGCTCTCTTTCACCCGAAGACAAAATTTCCTTCCCCTCTGGCATTGAAAGTGAAGAAAATGCCAAATCATAAGATTCCAAATGGTAAGATTCAAAATCTTCACTTCCAAATCCTGGAAAAGACACTGGGGCGAGCGACCTCGGAGCTGCCTTCCAACACCTGAAGGGATCCTGCAGGAAGGCTGCAGAGAGACTTTTGCTGACGAGGTCTGAGATAGGCCGAGGGGGAATGGTTTGGAGCTGAGGCAGAGCAGGGTTGGACTGGAGGAGCTGAGAAAGAAGTTGTGCAGTGTGAGGGTGGTGAGAGTCTGGCACAGGATGCTCAGGGAGGCTGTGGCTGCCTCCTGCTTGGGAGTATCCAAGGCCAGGTTGGATGAAACCTTGACCAGCTGAGTCTAGCTGAGAGGTGTCCCTGGACATGGCAGGGACTTGGAGTCACTGGTATCTGAGGTCCCTTCCAGCCTGAGCCATTCCACCCTAGGGTGATGCTAACTCCACCTGCCCACAGAGGCCCCGGTCCTGGCACACCCACTGCCCACACACACCTTGGCACTGCTGACAACTCCGTACTGCAGACAGAGTCATTCTCATTCCCAAGGTGGGAGCAGACCTTAGCTCCCAGGGTAGGACTCAGAGGATTCTCTGAGAAAATACTTTTGGATCTCCCCAAAGGCCTTGGAGTCCCTCGCCTGCTGCTGTGCCAGTGCCCAGCCCATCTGCACTGCAAGTCAGTGCTGCCGCTTGCAGCAGCCCCACGGTCTGCACTGGCAGCACAGCTGGGAGCAGAACCTGCACTGTCAGCAGTCTCAGGGAGAAGTGTGCGAGGCAACATCGAGTTCTGCCCGAGGCTGGCAGTGCTGTTGATGACAGCCTGGATTCCCACCAGCTTCCTTCTCCCTGGGAATCAGACTGAAACCAGGGACCCAAACCTCAGCTGTGCGCAGCCTCCGCAGTCAGGCCGTGGGAGCGCAGCGCCGGGGGCCGCAGGCAGGCTGCAGGTACCTGTGATTTGAAGTACGTCTCCTGAGGAGTGGCCAGCACGTCTGCAGAGGCGATGTCCAGGTGCATCAGCGTCTGCCGGAAGGAGGGACGGTTCCGGGGCTTGCTCTGCCTGTGAACCAAGCGGGCAGGAGGTGAGGGCAGGGAACGCTGCTGCCTCCTCCTGCCCTTCTGCAGGGCTCCTCACTAGCAGTCTCGACAGATCAGAGAAACTGTGAAGATGAGTTCACTAGGCTGCCCTGGCTCAGGTTTGGTTCCTGAGGAGCTGTGCTGAAGGAACAGGAGAGCTGAGAGCCGTTTAAAACAGAAAACTGACTGCACAGTGAAAGGGGACACAAACTGGAGCTGTTCCTGCCTGTCTAGAGGAAATGGATCTCAGGTCATTATCCCATTTCAAAATGGGAGTTCTTCATCCAGTACAAACGGAAACCTGCCTTCAGCAAGGCTCAGTGTCTGTAAACACCAAAGGTGTTCCTGTGGACACACAGCACCTGTCTGAGCCCACCCTCTCCTGCAGTGCATTGCCCAGTTCTGCAAGGTCCCACTCCAGTTCAAACCTATTTGCATCTCTGAGAAAACATTCAAGGAACAACTGAACACAGTCCAGTGCAGAACCACTAAGGTGCTGAGGGGACCAGAACAGCTCTGATCTGAGCAGCTGAGAGTTGGGGCTGGTTAGCCTGAGAGGGAGCAGACTGAGGCTGAGCTCGCTGATGCTGGTCCATAGCTACAGGGTGAGTGTCAGGAGGATGGAGAGACTCTTCTCAGAGGTGTCTGGTGGCAGGACAAGAGACAATGGGCACAAGCTGGAGTGCAGGAGGATCCATGTAAACAGAAGGAAAAAAGTCTTCCCCTTGAGGGTGACAGAGCCCTGGAGCAGGCTGCCCAGAGAGGTGCTGGAGTCTCCTTCTCTGGAGGCAGTCCAAGCCCACCTGGCATTGTTCCTGTGTGACCAAATGGGTCATCCTGCTGTGGCAGGGGGTTGGACAAGATGGCTTTCAGAGGTCCCTTCCAAGCCCTGCCACTGTGTGACTGTGTGAAAAGACACCAGCACTCAGGCTTCAGAGCTGAAGCCACCAGACTTGCTAGATGGGTTCAGATTCTCCAGCCACCTCTGCCCTCCACAGCAGTTCCTACTGCAGGTGCAGGTCCAGCTGCATGCACTGGATGGGCAGAGCTGCACAAACCTCCTCCTGTCCTCATGCAGAGCAGCACAGCCAGGCAGGGCACACCTCAGCACAGCACTGCTGCAGCTCAGGGTCAGGAGGCAAACAACCACTTGGGAAAGCTTGCAGATGTTCTTGTGCCACCAAAAGGACATCTGCCTAAAGCCATGGAGTGAGGAAATGCTGGACCACTGCTTGGAAGGTGCCAAGATGCAATTCCAGGGCAATGCATGCATGCACAACCCAAGACAGGATTTCAGCTCTGCTCTGGCATGTGAAGGCCACGGACAGCAGTGTCCACATCCATGCAGGCTGTGCAGCCCTGATCCATGGAGAAGGCTTCAGTTGCTCTTTGTCCAGTTCAAGAGGCAGTCACTTGCAGAGGAGGTTCAGAGCAACAAACCATTTCCTTTCACCTTGGCACCTGCCTCAGGAAATGTTACCCCAACTTTCCAGCTCCTCCTCTCCTCCCACACAGCTGCTACCTTTTATCACCCACTTGGCTACACCAAAGCAGTCACCTCTGTGTGAAGCTGCTGAAGATGACCTCCATGCTGCCTGCTGCTGGGGCATATTCAGCAAGCAGCTCATGGGTACTTGTCACGCTGCTGGGACTCTCACCAAGCTCTCCTGCCCCACTTCTCTGCTGTTCAGCTCCTTTCCCCTCACTAAGCTTTCTCAGCAGTGCTTGCCCAGTCCCTCCCCTGCCCTATCTACCCAGCAAACCGCAGAGGCTCATTCCTCCTTCCTCTAAGCTCAAAATCTCCTTCTAGGGCGCAGCCTGGTGCCCCAGGGAAGCAGGACCCATCACATTCAGGCTCACTGGTCTCATGGCAAGTGTGACAGTACTGAAGAGTCCTCCACTATGGGCTCAGCACTCCTCCCAGACTCTGGTTTGACTGGGAGTGTGGAGCTGGGAGGCAGCCCCAGGTCTGTGCAGTGCAGGGTTCAGGTTCTTACCAGGTCTGCTTCATGAGGATTTTGAAGCCATCTGGGCAGGTGGAAGGGACAGGAAGGTGCAGGCTGTTACTGCCCACTCCCCAAATGATGGCTGAAGAGTCCACATCCTTGTAGGGAATCTCTCCTGTAAGCAGCTCCCACAAAACTACCCCAAATGACCTGACAAAGAAATAAAGCAGGAGAAAAACTGCTGTGGGAATTCAGCTAAAGAGAAAAGTCTGGAGCTTGAGAACACCACTGTGTGGGTGGTGGGACAGGGATGTCTGATCTGAGATAGCTTTGAGTGCAGCAGTGTCTGCATGCTGGCCTCTAATCAAGGGTAAATACTTCACACAGCAGGTAACTCCTCCTCCTCTGCCCCAGCACTGGGCTGAACACCAACCTAGACTAGTTTTCACCCTCCCCACCCCTTCCTTTCCTACTGATTTGTGAGCTTTTAAAACTCAAAAAACCCTCTGTTGCTCCCTGTACTCCCAGGTGATGTGAGACTCAGCACCACAGCCACTGCAGTGTGGACATTCAGTAATAAATGCAGGATGGGCAAAGGTCAGCACACGCAGCTTTGCCCTGGGTACTGAAGAAAGGAAGGCTGAAGGAAGGGAAACTCCAGAAAACTCTTCCTGGGACAGAGCCTCCTACTGCAGGAGCTGAAACGAGGGGGAGGAAACTCCCTCTGCCTCTCTTAGTGAAATATCAGTGAGGACCAAATCCCTCCTCTGGAACAGCAAACAGCTCTGTGCTCCATTTCCTACCTGCACCCAAGAAGGCAGCAGAAAGACAGCCAAGAGCAGAGGGCTCAGCACACAGCACTCACCAGATGTCCACCTTCTCTGAGACAGGCTCGTTGCGGATCACCTCCGGGGCCATCCACGCCACGGTGCCCGCAAAGGACATTTTGGTACTTTTATCACTGAGCTCCTTAGATGTACCAAAATCTGAGATTTTCACTGCGTCTGTGTGTGTAACTAAAACACTGAGGAAGGGCAACAGAAGAAAGAAAGGCAAGAAATCAGCATTTGACAACTTTTCTTCTGTCACAACAGGCACTGGGAATAAATCCCTTCTTAATCGACAGGGTGAGTCTGTGCTGCTCAGGACTGCAGCTGCATTTCTGTCCTGGGGGCACTCACTTCCTTGGCACTGGCTGTGCTTTGCGCCTCGAATGTGTTTCTGAATGCTGGAAGTCAAAACCAAGCAATCTTAATAAAGCAGCAAAGGCACAAGTCGTGGAGGCTCACTACAGCAGAGGAGCGTTCACAATTTTAGTGGAGCTGTGGCCTGAACTGGGCTGTAAAAAAACTAAAACCATGATCCTATGCACTATCAGAGCCATGTCACAGGGCAGGGGAGTGATAAACACCTAAGGGGATAAGCCAAACACCAAGGGAGTGAGCAGCCAGACTGTTTGGGTTAGAAAGCAAACAGAAGTGGGAAAGAGGCATTCCAGAACACCAGGGAAAGAAAAGAACAGCCAGAAAGGAGGAGTGTGCTGGTTTGAGGCTAATTGGAATATTTTAATGAAAATAATTATATTGTAGGCTGTGAAAAGCAAACAGTGGTGATGTCTGCTGCACTCATAGGCTTGTGGGATGTATAAGAACAAGAACACAAACATAGATAAGATAGTCTTTCGGTCTCTCTCTGGGAGCCAGTGTGACTTTTCCTCTCTGCTGTGTAACCTAACTAACCACTCTGCTTCTAACCTCCCTTGCCCATCNACCATCACAAGGAGAGATTGAGACTGGAGAAGAGGAGGAAATTGTTGAGAGTGAGGGTGGGGAGAGACTGGCACAGGTTGCCCAGGGCAGTGCTGAAGGCCAGGTGGGCTGAGGTCTCCAGCAGCCTGGGCTAGTGGGAGGTGTCCCTGGGCATGGCAGGGTTGGAGCTGGATGAGCTCTGCAGGCCCTCCCAGCCTGGGCCGTTCTGTGCCAAAGCAGGCAAAGACTCACTTGGGTGACTTGAGGTCGCGGTGGATGATCTTGTGGAGGTGCAGGTAGTTCATGCCGCTGGCGATCCCTGTGGACCAGTCCACCAGCAGCCGCGGGGTGACCTTGCGGCCTGCCCGCAGCACCTCGTAGAGCTGCCCGTGTGCGCAGTACTCCATGATGATGCAGTAGCACGGGGCCTGGGTGCAGACTCCCCTGGCACAGAGAGCACACTGCCAGTCAGGGTCAGCAGAGCAAAAGCAACCCCTAGCTGGACGCTCTCCGGTAGATCCCTGCCCCTCTTCAGCTAGGGAGCCCAGAATCGGACCCAGGACTCCAGTGTGGTCTCACCAGGGCAGAGCAGGAGGAGAAGCTCCCTTGACCTGCTGGCCACACCTTTCTTAATGCACCCCAGGAGACCACTGGCAACTCTCAAAGGTGGTAACTGAGGTGCGGGTGAGTAACCTGCTTTCTGCCTGGGCAGAGCTCTGCTAACAGTTCTCCTGCCAAGGGGAACGCTTTCTGCATGCTTTGGACAGGAGGAACCTCACCTGTGCCAGGGGTGGACTCTCTTCCATACCCACACTTACAGAGCTGCAGGGCTGGCAGCAGACATCTGCTGAGCCTGCACACCAAGTGCAGAACTGGGTGAGAACAGTGGTCAGAGCCAGGGTGCCCACCTGTGCTGCCCATGGGTTTTGGCCAGGGGAGTTCAGCAGAGGGCTCCTCCCTAGCTACAGGGGTGCCACTAGCCAGTCCCAGCACCTACTTGAAGGCAATGATGTTGGGGTGCTTGAGCTTCCGCAGGTGCTTGATGTCCGTCTCATTCTGGTCTCTCACTTTCTTGATGGCCACCTCCTCGGCCCGGAACTTGCCCAGGAAGACAGCTCCCTGTGCCCCACTGCCCAGCCACTGCAGCTCCGAGATCTCCTCGAAGGGCACCTCCCAGGTGTCTAGGCACAGGTGAGGGAAGGGGACAACATCAGAGAGCAAGCCCACAGAAACGTTCTCCTGCCAGATGGCACCAGGATAGCACCTCCCACCTCCCTTGCTCAGTCTCAGGGTGGACAAGAGGAAGTGGCCTCAGGTTGCACCAGGGGAGGGTTAGGTTGGAAATAAGGAAATATTTCTTTGCTGCAAGAGTGTCAGGGACCGGAACAGGCTGCCCAGGAAGGTGGTGGAGTGCCCATCCCTGGAGATGTTCAAGAAGCTGCAGATGTGGTGCTTAGGACATGGTTCAGTGGCTGTGGCAGTTGGGTCGTGGTTGGACTCCATGGTCTTAAAGGTCTTTTCCAACCTGAACGCTTCTCTGACTCTGGGCCTAAAAACACCTGTGGGACACTGCCCCTGGACAATCTGAAGTGTGCTAGCAGCAGAGTTCCAGAGGAGCTCAGGTTTGCAAGGTGACTCGGAACCATCTGAGCAGAGTGATGGGAGTCTGCTTCCATGGGCAGAAGGGCAGCAGCAGCCCCACTGAGCCCATCTCTTTGAGGCAGGTTTTGCTGTGAGCCAGCACCGGCTGCTGGCCAGCTCCCGCTTGGAGACAGGAAGCATCTGCCAGAGAAAGCCCCGGGGCATGGGAGGCTGCAGAGAGCACCTTGCTGTGCCGGGCTGCACAACGCCTCCGTGACGGCACCGAGCGTGCCAACGGGAGCCCGAAGGCAGCTCCTGCAGACAGGGTCTGAACCCAAAGCAAGCGCTGGCAGCTGAACAAAGTGCAGAAAACACAATCGAGTTCGCTGTGAAGTGCTGGATTCCCAACAGCCCAAACTGACCAGGAGACAGGAACTACAGACCTGGGCCAGCTCCCTGAGAGCCCTCACCAGCAGCCTTCAGACACCGGGGCCAACAGAATCAGGAGTCAGGAGAGATGCGCTGGGGCAAACTCAGAATGCTTCAACCTCAGACAATCAACTGCCAGCCACTGAACAATGCAAGAACAGACCCTTCCTGCAGCAGTGACACTCACCAAGGAGCTCTGGAGCCCTCAACACAGGAAGAACATACCCTGCTTGCAACCACACCACTAGCACCATGACCTAGACTTTGGGCCTGCAGCAGGTACAAGGTGTGTAAGCAGGAGGTGCTGGTGGGCAGCACAAAGTACAAGGAGGCATCTGCAAGCAACACCAAGTCCCCTGGGGCTGCAAGTCCAGTTTCCAGCTGGTGATTCAGCCCAGGACTGCTCCTGGATCAAGCTTACAGGAGTTGTTTCATAGAACCACAGAATCAGTTTGGTTGGAAAAGGCCTTTAAGGTCAAGTCCGACCCTCAAACCAGCACCGCCATGGCCACAGGTTTCCTGAACACCTTCAGGGACGGGGACTCCACCACCACGGCCACAGGTTCCCTGAACCCCTCCAGGCATGGGGCCTCCACCACCAACCTGGGCAGCCTGTGGCAATCCCTCACCACTCTTGCAACAAAGGAATTTTTCCTCATCTCCGACCTAACCCTCCCCTGGTGCAACTTGAGGCCATCTCCTCATGAAGATGCACAGGGTTGTGGGTAAGCTTCCAGGGACTGAAAGGCTCTGGCACATCCCTGTCCACTGCCAGAAGGGCCAGAGACACCTCCTCAGCCTGTCTTTTCCCAGTGCAGCCCTGCTCCAACACAAGCCTGCAGCCTCTGTGCTCCTGCTGGAAGGCAGCAGGGACCAAAGCAAGCTCACACAGCAGGTACCAAACCCTGCCTTGTATCGAGCTGCTCAGATTTGCTGGTGGCAAGCAGGAATGAGGTCATCTGGAAAGCAAAACATGAATATTCTGACCAAACCCTCAGGTCTGAGCACAGAAGCAGCTCTAGAAGGTTTCTCCTTGGACAACAGAAGCAGGCTCATGCTGCCAGAGACCTGTCCAGCTGACCAGCTGCAGAAGATAAAATCCAGAGCACTAAGGAGCTTCATTTCATCCCTCTTAAGGACTGTGAAGGCATTGAGGATGCAGCTAAACCACACAGGTCACATCTCACACAATGCCTCAGGCTGGAAAGGACCCTCCCAGGGCATCTTGACCAAGCTCCTTCTAGGCAGCAGGGACAGCTCCATCCAGAGCAGGCTGCCCAGGGATACATCCAGCCTGAGCTTGAATGTCTGCAGGGATAGGGCCCTCAAGCACAGCCCTGGGCAGCCTGTGCCAGTGTCTCACCACCCTCACTGTGCAGAGCTTCCTCCTGATGCCCAACCTAACTCTGCCCTGCTCCACTTCCAAACCAGTGCCCCTGTAACACAGATCCCAGTGAACCTTCAGCCTCACCACACCTGCAGCCATTCCAAAACTGCCCTTTTAGTAAAGTCTGAAGCCAAGAGCAAACTGCAAAGCATCCTGACACAAGAAGAGGGGCTCTGTGTGCACTCCCAAACACAGCCAGGCTCTCAGCTGCCCACTGGCATCACTTAGCACTTTGGACTTTCTCACTGGTGACTTTCACGAAAAGGAAAGTGTCCCCTGGGGGCCATCAAGGCACATCCACCTGTGCTCTCCAGTGTGTCTGCTCTCCCAGTCACACCTGCTTGCCTCACGGGCAGCTGTCCTGAAGATGCCCATCCTGTGCTGAGAGGCACACACAGGCCTGTGGCAGCTCAGCAGCTCTTGGTGAGGGGCGAATCCAAGAGCCACAGCATAGCAGGGGTAGAAGGGACCTCTAGAGATCATCCAGTCCAAACACCTGCCAGAGCAGGGGCAGGGCACCCAGAACACATCCAGGTGGGTTTGGAATGTCTCCAGAGCAGGAGACTCCACAACCTCTCTGGGCAGCCTGCTCCAGGCTCCAGCAGCCTCACACTCACAAAGTTTTCCCTCCTGTTCCCCTGGCACCTCCTCTGCTCCAGCTGGCACCTGCTGCCCCTTGGCCTGGCGCTGCCCATCCCTGAGCACAGCCCTGCACATCTTTAGCAGCAGCACTGAGGGCAGCCCTCAGGCTCCTCTGCTCCGAGCAGCTCCCTCAGCCTGGCCTCACAGGAGGTCTGCCACTGCCTGCAGCACTTTGGGGGCTCTGGGCTGGGCTCTCTGCAGCACTTCCCTGAGCTCCCTCCTGAGCTGGGGGCCCAGAACTGGACCCAGTCTTGCAGATGGGTCAGGGGCAGAACCTCTCTGACCTGCTGACCACAGTCCTTCCAATGCACCCCAGGATGCCCTTGGCCTCCTTGGCCCCCAGGGCACATTGCTGCCCACCAGCACCCCTAGGTCCCTTTCCTCTCTGTACCCACATCCTGGTACATCTCTCCTGAAGAAGACAACCCCAACGTTCATGCAGTATGCCCACAGAGAAGCAATACTTCTGCTGTGTGGTGGTCAGCTGAAGGCAGCCTTCAGGTCACGTTTGGGAGTGGAAATATCTGTGCCAGTGCTTTCCACCTGGCATGAAGAAGCCTGAAGCAGCTCGGCGGCTGGCACCGCTGCCGTGCTCAGCACAGCTGTTCGTGCCCCTCACCCAAGCGCTGGTTCAGGCTCGGCCGTGCCGCCGCGGTCCCAGCCGAGGGGCACAGGCAGCAGCTATGAGCCACCACAGCTGCCCTGGCACTGCTCTCGGCACACACCGCGGGGAGCTCTGCCAGCCCCGCAGGCCTGCACGGCACAGGAGCCGACCCCGCGGGCTGCCTGCCGCCGCCGCCGCCGCTCACCTTGCTGCTGCAGTTTGTAGTCCGTGGAGTAGGCCTTGCCGATGATGTTCCAGACGGGCCGGAGGCAGCCGAACAGCCCCTCCAGGAAGCCGCCGCCGCCCGCCCTGCTGAACTGCACCTTGGCGTCCTCGGCGCCGCCCTCGCCCTCGCCGGCGCCGCGGGACCCGGGCGTGCCGCCGGGGTCGGGCTCGTCGTGCTCCCGCAGCTGCAGCA
>VWYK01065802.1:0-34354 GCA_013399775.1 Semnornis frantzii | reverse complement strand
AGAGATGTTCAAGTCCTTTAATCCTCCTCATAACTCTCTTTTGGACTGTCTCCAGTAGATCCTTGTCTCTCTTGAATTTGTGAGCCCAAAACTGGATATAGTTTCAACAAGGCAGAATAGAGGCAGGGGGAAGAGAACCTCTCTGGACTTGCTGGACGCTTTTCTTGATGCACCCCTGGTCATCTAGTCCAGCTAGAGCAGGATCACGTAGCCAAACACTTGAGAAAGTCAATGTCTGAGCAATGTCTGAGCAGTGTCTGAGCTGCTCTGTGATAATGTAGTGGCATGGTTTAGATTGTTTTGTATTTCTACCACTTTTCTAAGCGTGCAAGGCTCTGACAGGTTTTTTCCTCATGTCTTAACTTTCTTTTTTCTTCCAGTGGCAAAGACACCTTGGTGAAATGGTGGGATCTGAACACCCAGCACTGCTTCAAAACTCTAGTTGGACACCGTACTGAGGTAAAGAGGATGTATGGGGAGCTACCAGGGTGGAGGGACTTTGGATTGTCACAGCTGACTCTGCTTTTCCCTACATCTCCTACTCTCAGGAATTGTAAACAGGCATTATGATATATTTTACTTGTTGTTAGGCTTTAGGAATGAGCAAGCAGGAAACTTCCAAACTTTCCAGGAGCTCTCAGCAACGTGCAGTGGGTGACAATTGCCATACGAATGTCCTGGCTAGATCCAGTCTCTTCCTGGTTGCTGTTTAAATAAATCAAAGCTGGTCTGCTGTTGGTATGGTAGTTAAAGGAGCTGTAAACTAATTCTTCACATTGTGCATTTGGACAGGTTTGGGGGATGGCATTGGTGTCCGAAGAGAAGCGTCTGATCACTGGGAGTGCTGACAGTGAGCTGAGGGCTTGGGACATCACTTACATCCAGGAGGTAAGGTATTCCCTCTCTAACCCTTTACAGTCTTGTCCAGCTGCTTGTCTTTGAACTAAGATGGAACTGGAATGTGTTAAATCTTACTGATGTTCTGGAAACAGCCAAAGCAGTGTCTTTGGAGAGATCCAGAAATAGCTCTTGGGGTAGACTTGGTTGTTCTCTGTGTTGTGAGCTTCCAAGTGAAGCTGTGAGTACTTCCTGAACAATATTTCCAGAGTGTGTCAGATCTTTCTGCCTTCTGGCTTAGAGCTAGAGAAGACAGTCTTATGGGTAAATGATGGATGATCTTTGAGGTCTCTTCCATCCAGATGTAATCTGTGATTCTGTGATATGCAGGGCAGGACACAGTTTTTGGTGTCTGAAGGCATGTTATAGGGCACTCCTTTGTTGCAGCGTTTGCTAACCACTTGTTCCTCCTGGGAAATGAAATGTGAGACAAAAACCCAAACACTGTAGCTCTTGTGGTTTAACGTATTCCTTATGTTTGGTTTTTTTGTGTCTGTGAATAGGTAAAAGACCCTGATGAGCCAGAATCAAAGAAAAGCAAAGGGTTTTCACCTGGAGCAGAAGAAAACACTGAAGAGGATGAGACTCTAGAGTTGGATGAGCATACTGAGGATGTAAGCTCAATTTTCCACACTCTGTGGGATGGTGTCTCTAACCCCATTTGCTTGGTGCTGCTTGCAGAGCTAGCAGGAGTTTTGGAGTTGCTCACACATTGCTGCTCTGTATTGGATTTATACCTTGAGTGTCATAATTAGCCTCAAGGAAAACATGGCAATTCCTGACGTGCTTTGTAACATTTTCCTCAGCAGCAGTTTCTGCCTCATGTACCTGCAAGACATCAGCAGATGTATGTGTGCCAAACTGACTTTTATTCTCTGTGGAAAGCTTTTTCTTTGCCTTCTGTTTGGGGAGGATCAGCCACTCTCAAGCCTGACAGTGCTAACACAGCCTTTCCATTAAACAGCGTGGGAATAAAATAGTTCCTATCTAGTGGAAAGCTACTGAGTTCAGTGTTAATGCCCACCTTTGCAAGTCAGTTTGCAGAAGCTGAGAGGTCAGAGCAGCAACATAATGAAATATGGTATGAGATCCTATTGCAGAAAGCCATTCCCACACATGCTGCTGGTGGAGACTTAACTGAGTCTGCTTTCTGGTGGAACTTTCTGGGGTCCTGCTCGGATTTCAAACCTACCATATGTAGTTATGATAGATACCTGACCTTGTTACGTACTTTTCTAACTTCCTGTCCAGAAGAGTTCTCTTCCTTCAACCGCATGTTTGAGAGTCTTTGTTCTCACCTTCTGTGCTAATTCTGAGAGAGGAACTGAGCTCTGCTGTCTTTATGACATAAAAAATCACCTGTCTCTTAAATGACTATGGGTTTGCCAATAAAGTTATTCTTTCACTGAGACTGTTCAATGGTTATCTCCCCTAAAATAAAACAAACCAGGGATATAGGGAAGCTCACACAAACGCTCGTTTTGTCCCTAGGTTATGTTTGCTGGCTGTTCTATCAGGACCCTGTAGGTTTATTTCTCCTCCTTCTTTTGGTCTTCCCTTGCCAGTAGGTTTCTGAGTTTGCTTGAGAAGATCACTTGACCTTTCAGACCAAAATTCTTCATTCTTTCCCCACAGCGCCTTGTGAAGTGCAGCAAGGTTGGATCCATCATGCGGGAAGGGAGAGACCGAGTGGTGACTCTTACCACAGACCGAACGGGCAAGATTTTGGCCTGCCATGTAAGTAGTGGGGGGCTCTGCTCTCCAACTGTAAAGGAGGCTCTTAGAGAAATTGTGTGACTTCTGCAAGGGACAACCAGGGCTTTGCATGCCTTTGACCTTGTTTGCTCTGCCTCTAGGGAACAGATGCTGTTTTGGAAGTGTTCTCTGTCCTTTCTGAAGAGGAAGTCCAAAAGAAATTGGAAAAGAAAATGAAGAAAGCAAAGAAAAAAGCCAAGTAAGCAGTCTTTTTGATGTCTTTGGGTGCTGCCTGTGTCCAGAGAACTGCTAGGAAGTTCCTCAGCAGGATGACATGGTGGTTTAACTCCAAGCTACTGGTCATTCTGTTTTGTTGCATTTTGGGCTTAGTGTTCCTGTGCATCCTTGATCCTTGTGTGAGCAACACTTGGTCCTGTGGACTAAGGAAGTGCCTTCCTTTCTGGGTTTTTCCCCTGTGAGAAAAGCTAATGTGAACAAGGAGTGAACATAAAATGGACTTTTCTCTATCTGGCATGCACATTCACACTGCTTAGTGCATTGAATAAATTCTTGATAGGACATACAGGAATGGGAGCTTCATCCAAGAAGTCAGAGTGACTCTGACACCTCATCTCCTGTTTTACAGCAGGAAGAAATGCAGGCAAGAACTTTCTTAATATTTACATGTTGAGTGGCTTTCTGGATATCCTGGGCCTTAACAAGAGCCTCAAAACAGTCCCTAGGGAGAGGTCTGGCTCCAGGTTAGAAACTGAAGCACTGGGCTTGTAAATCTGGAGATACTTTTTGGCAGTGGCTGAGGACTTCTTGTGGGTGGTAGATGAGCAAAAGCTGATCTGCCTGTCAAACATAGCTTTCTATTGTCAGTTTTGTATCAATCTTTCTAGCATGCCTCATTCAGGTGCTTTGGCTCCAGAGGAGGTTTCCTTTTTTTAGCATAGTTTGTATCTTTGGCAGTCTGCATAAGAGCATGAACTTCACTGTCTCACCCCATTCTTAAATGTTGTTAGCACAGATGGGTAAAAGGGTGATTGTTTTCAGTGGGCAAAGTGGTTTTGTAATGATACCCTTTTCTGTGCTAGCTGTCTTGGGTTTTTTGACTGTCTTCCATTATCTGACATTTCCAGACAGAACTCTGAAGAGGAGGCTGAAAGGAGCGTGGAGCTGAGCTTGCAGGAGGAGATTCAGCGAGTCACTAACATCAAAGCTTCTTCTAAAATCAAGTGAGTGGAAAGCCTGTTGTAGAGACTGAGCTGGGATTATGCAGTTACCTGGGGACAGCTGTGCAGCTCAGTATAGGGAGAGATGCAAGAAGTTTCCCGGTCCACAGCTTGGAGCTGGGGAGGAACCTCCCGTGGTCTCCAGTCCACTCACACCTCTTCCACAGGTGGTCCCTTGACACACCTCTGCGTCTTAGTGTGCACTTGCTGTTGGCATGCACTCTGTATCTTCTCAGTTGTTTTTGATGTTTGATCCCTCCTACATTTTGTATTTATTGCCTCTGTGTAGAGCTCTGACTTCTGTCTAATCAAACAGGTCCTTTGACTTGATTCTCTCTCCAAAAGGAGAGCTGAAGATGGTACTGCTGCTCCAGAACAACGTCATCGAGTCGTACAACCTGAACCTGTCAGCACAAGTCCCACAGGCTGTCCGTGCATCCAAAATAACCATTGGAGGCCACCGCAGTGATGTCAGGACGCTGGCTTTTAGCTCTGACAACATTGCCATTCTCTCAGCAGCTGCAGAGTCTGTGAAGATTTGGAACAGGTATGCAGTCGGGTTGTGTCAGCCTCCCCTCGCCCACTGCCCTATGTGTGTCAGTTTCCCAGGACTTGAGGATGTTCTTTTCAGAGGCAGAGATAAGGAAGAAGGGATCATGGAAAAACATGAAATAGTGAATGAGGTAAAGGAAGAAAATGGAAAATTGTTTGACTTTTTTCCTTATTAGGGAAACTGAGAAGCTGTAGAACTAAAGCTAAATCAGAGTTTGCTGTAAAGCAGCACAGAGGCTGAATTTAGTGGCAGATGTGGAAAACAAATCTCTAAATGCAAAGGTCACACATAATAGTCTAGTACAGACTATATTTCGTTGGGGTTGTTTTCCTTCTTGGTAAGCGGTACTAACTGTTACCCTAAACTAGCTCCTGCCTGTTCTTTAGGGAACACATGGCTTCCTTGGCTGTTTCTCTGAAGGATCTAATATTAGACTGAGTAGGCTGCTGTTCTGGTTCCAGTCTAGAGCAATGCCCTGATGTTTGTCCAGCAGTGCTGATTTCAAGCTCTGTTTCTTTTGGGTGTGCTGTCTTCTGCTCTGCTTTCTTCCGAATGACAGGAACTGCTGTTTGAGAACAGGAGCTCTATCTTTGCTCATTACAAACAGTAAGGCGTGATGCTGAGCTAAGTTGTGGCATGGTTTTGTGGAAAATGTTCTTGGAAGTAACACTGGGTAGCATTTGGGTTGTTGCACGGTGGTGGTGTTGTGAAACTAATAATAGATTATGAATTATTAATATCGGTAATAATTCCTAAATTAATATTAAAAAACTCAGGGAAATTTCCTGAGGTTCTTTGGATTTTCGGTTGACAGGAAGTAGTTGCACAAAGGGTATTTATGGACAGGGAATGAAACAGCTTAAACAATCAGAACTTGGAAAATAGGAATGTGAAAACAGGAGAAATTCTGACACTGCTTATGGAGCTTTAGCATTAACTCCAGCAGATGTACTCAGGACGCCTTGCTCACTGAGTAACTTTGCTGTACAAGGAGGCTACCAAAACTCATGATAATGATCCTGTGGTAAAATACAAAATATCCCAAGCAGAGGGAAGGAGAGTAGAGCTGAGTTGCTGCTGAGCTGCTAGTGCAAGCTGCAAANTGAGTTGCTGCTGAGCTGCTAGTGCAAGCTGCAAACACCTGGCTGCCGTGATTCCCAGTTAAGAAACTGTGAATAGGGTGCTGCTCCCTGTGGAGGGTCAGTGCAGAAAGGTGGGGGTTCTAAATCACCCCCACTAAGTACATCATTTTGAAAGTGAAACTGGCCAATAGGCACTAGCATCAATGCTCTGCCCAATGGATTCAAAGCTTTGTGCCTCCTGTGACTGCGCAGGCACCTTGAGGAGCCGCACAAGACACCTGCTGGTGGTGCTAAGCTCCCAGCCTGCAAGGCTTTGCTGGGGCCAAACCCTCCATTGTTTTGCTCATCTGCTCAACTCCTGGACCTGCAACAGGAGGAGGAGAGCAAGGGTTAAATTGGCCTGGCAGGATTTATGCCCTACCGGGACAGGTGTATCTTGTGGCCCCAGTTAAAAGGACAACTGTGGACTGAGGCCAGTCTGGAGCATGTCACTGTCATAACTGTCTGAGTGACAGAGCACAGAGGGTTGTCATCAGTGGTGCACGATCAGGTTGGAGGCTTGTGGCTAGTGATGTTCCCCAGGGACCAGTACTGGGAACAGTCTTGTTCATCATACTCATCAATGGCCTGGATGAAGGGCCAGCATACTCTTAGCAAATTTGCTGGTGATACAGAACTGTGAGGAGTGACTGACACTCCCCAGGCTGGGTTGCCATGCAGCAAGGCTTCACTAGGCTGAGAACTGGGCAAAGAGGAACCTCACGAAGTTCAACAAGAGGAAGCGTAGAGTCCTGCACCTGGGGAAGGGTAACCTCCTGTGGCAGCATGGGTCAGGGGTTGACCTGCTGAAAAGCAGCTCTGCAAAGAAGGACCTGGGAGTGCAGGTAGAAAACAAGTTCACTATGAACCAGCAATGTGCTTTCATGGCCAAGAAGGCCAACAAGATTCTGGGGTGGATTAAGAAGAGTATGACCAGAAGGTCCACAGTGAGCAGCTCCCTCTCTTCTGTGGCACTGGTAAGGCCACACCTGGAGTCCTGTGCCCAGTTTTGGGGCTCCCCAAACAGCCAGTTGGGTCGAGGTGAGGTCAGGAAGGCCAAGGCACAACTAGAACTGAACCTGGCAAGGAGTGCAAAGAATAATAAGAAGGGCTTCCACAGGTACATCAACCAGCAAAGAAAAGGTGAAGAAGGTGTACCCCTCTGAGGAGTGAGAATGGAGAGCTGGTGTCAGGAGATGAGGAGAAGGCTGAGGTACTCAATAATTTTTTTGCCTCAGTCTTCACTGTCAGTCTTGCTCTGTCCTCCTTCCAAGTCGGTGGGCCACTAAGTGTGGACCAGTGGGATAAATTCCCTCTAACCATAAGGGAAGATCAAGTTCAGGACCACCTGATGAACCTCAACATACATTAATCCGAGGGACCTGATGAGACTCATCCCAGAGTTCTGAGGGAGTTGGCTGATGTAGTTGCAAAGTCGCTCTCCATGTTTCAAAAGTCCTGGCAGTCAGTCCCTGGAGACTGAGAAAAGGGGTGCACCTGTGTTTGAAACAGAGGACCTTGGAAATTACCAGCCTCTCCTGTGCCTGGGAATATCATGAACAGATCTTCCTGGAAGCTATACTGGCGCGCATGGGCAACAGGGAGATGATTTGAGGCTTCAGTAGAGGCAAGTCCTGCCTGACCAACCTAGTGGCTTTCTACAACAAAGTGACTATACCAATGGGCAAAGGAAGACTAACAGATGCCGTCTATCTGGACTTCTCTAAAGCCTTTGACACAGTCCCCTGCAACATCCTTCTTTCTAAACTGGAGAGATAATGGGCTAGATGGGTGGACTGTCCAGTAGATAAGTAATTGGTTGGATGATCACAGACAAAGAGTAGTGGTTCAATGTCCAGATGGAGACAGGTGACAAGTGGTGTTCCCCAAGGGTCTGTATTGGGACCAGTGCTATTCAATGTCTTCATCAGTGGTACAGACAATGAACCCAAGTGCACCCTCGGCTGGTCTGCAGATGATACCAAGCTGAGTGGTGCAGTGGGATGCCATCCAGAAGGACCTGGAGAGGTGGGCTGAGGAGAAACTCATGAGGTTCAATAAGGCAAAGTGTAAGGTCATGCTCCTAGGTTGGGATAACTCTTGATATCAATACAGGCTGGGGGATGATGAAATTGAGAGTGGCCCTGCAGAAAAGGACTTGGATACTGGTGGATGAGAGGCTGGACAAGAGCCAGCAATGTGCACTTGCAGCCCAGAAGGTAAATCACATCCTGGGCTGCATCAAAAGAAGTGTGGGCCAGCCACTTGAGTGGCAGAATCATCTCTCTCTACTCTGGTTATACATCACCTGGAGTATTGTGTCCATCTCTGGGGACCCCAACACAAGAAAGACATGAACCTGCTGGAGTGGGTCCAGAGGAGGGCCACAAAGATGTTCAGAGGGCTGGAACACCTCACCTGTGAAGACAGGCTGAAAGAGTTGGGTCTGTTCAGCCGGAAGAAGAAAAGGTTCCAGGGAGACCTTATAGCTACATTTCAGTATCTAAAGGGGATCTCTGGGAAGGCTGAGGAAGGACTGTTTGGGAGAACTTGTAGAGATGGAATGAGGGGCAGTGGCTCTGGAAGACAGAGAGGCTGTGGAGTCTCCTTTGTAGACTTTCAAAACCCACCCGTTCCTGTGCAGCCTGCGGTAGATGAACCTGCTTTAGCAGGACTAGATGATCTCTGGAGGTCTCTTCCAACCCTTGCCATTATGTGACTGAGTGTCACCTAGTGGACCAGATTGTGTGTGTGTGTGTGGTAAGGTTTTGGGTCTGCCTTTGTCCACAGATCGACCCTGCAGTGCATCCGAACGATGGACTGTGAGTACGCACTCTGCTCGCTCTTTGTCCCGGGAGATCGGCAGGTCATCCTTGGCACCAAGGTAAGTACTGCCCTTCTGGTCTGCAAACGCCAATAAGGTGTAAAAACCTCTCTGACAGTTCTGTTCCCAGGCTCTGTAGCTCTTGTGGCTTGACCTGGATAGCTGGGGAGAGCTTTGGGAAGTCTCTGATGGAGATCCAAAGTTTGGCCATCTGTTCGTAACAGCCATCTAATGGGGCTGTCTGGGCGGTGGGTGGCAGGGCTGCTCTCCTGCTAGGAACTGTTGTGTGTTGTGAAGGCAGAGTCTGATTTGTCCTCTGTGATTTATCTTTCTCCACAGACTGGGAAACTGCAGCTGTATGACCTGGCGTCTGGGAGTCTGATGGAGACACTTGATGCTCATGATGGAGCGGTGTGGTCTATTGCTCTTTCACCAGACCAGGTAACTCAACCACCCTTCTGAGTATCACCTGTGCATATCTTTTCACGTAGCTCCTTCCTGTAGTTCTGTTTGCAGTATTCATGGGAGTCTGGGATCTCCTCGTTCTGGGAGATGGAGGATGCAGCTGATGGTGTCTAAGAACTTTAACTGTGGGTACACTTGCAACTTGATGAAGTATCTTCTAGTTGTGTGGGAGATGATAATGAGCCTTTGGGACGTGTGGGGCCATCATCATGCTTCTGTATGACTGAGAACACTCGGACTTCCCTGATGAATTCCCATGTGTGCAGCAGTACATAACTTGTAGATGCCTTCCAGCTGCTGCAGTGGTTGATTATCCTCCTTGTTAAATGTGCCACTTGTCTGCTGAATTAAACATCTTGTTAGTAGTGATGATATTTTTGGGTTTGTTTTGGTTTTTTTGGTATTGCACTCAAGAAGTGCCTAAATCCTCCCCATCTATCTGATGGCTGTTAGGATGAAATTCTCTCCTTGTAGGACGTCTTTTCCAGACTCTTAATTTTTCTTGTGGTACTTTTTAACTTACTGGAGTCTCTTTATTTTTGCTGGTAGCTCCAGGATTTGGGTGCAATGTGTAATAGGAATTACGCCAGTGCCAGGTGCACCAGTACCTTTTAAATCCATCCAAGAACTCAAATTATCTCTGTTGGCGATAGCTCTACATTGAGAATGCATATTCAGATAATCCACTCTGCCTTTCAAAGCCCATTTTGGGGCACTGCTTTGCAGAAGACTTATGCATGGGGCTCAAATTCTTGCTTCCTAACATATAAACTAATGTTTTGATTCTCTTTGGGACATACTTTCAGATAGATTGAATCACTCTGACCTTATCTAGATACATTTAATTGGTTATTTTTCTAGTAATTGATAAAATCTGAAGCGGCATAGTGTCATTTGCTGATTCTTGTTTAAAATTAAGCTTTGAAAGTGCTTAGCTGGTCTTTACTCCACAAAGTATGTGCTCTATTGAATTATGAAAGGAGGTGGTAGTGAGGTGCATGTTCACAGAATCACAGAATTAACCAGGTTGGAAAAGACCTCTAAGATCATTGAGTCCAACCTACCACTCCAGTGCCTTCTGATTAACTAAACCATGGCACTAAGTGCCTCATCCAGCCTCCTTTTAAACACCTCTAGGGATGGTGACTCCACCATCTCCACATGCAGGCCATTCCAATGGGCCAACGTCACTCTTTCTGTGAAGAACTTCTTCCTAACATCCAGCCTAAATCTGCCTTGGTGCAACTTGAGGCTGTGTCCTCTTGTTCTGTCACTGGGTGCCTGGGAGAAGAGACCAACCCCACCTGGCTACAACCTCCTTTCAGGTAGTTGTAGACAGCAATGAGGTCTGCCCTGAGCCTCCTCTCCTCGAGACTGCTGGTCTTTTCTCTCTAGTAACAAAGGATAGATGAGAGGACACAGTATCAGGTTACACCAGGGGAGGTTTAGGTTGGCTATTAGAAGAAAGTTTTTCACTTAGAATGTTCTCAAAGACTGGAACAGGCTTCCCAGGGAGGTGGTTGAATCCAGCTTTGGAGGTGTTTCAAAGAGGCAGAGATGTGGTGCTGAGGGACATGGTTTAGCACCAGCCTTGGTAGAGTTAGATAATGATTGGACTCTGCAATCTTAAAGGTCTTTTCCAATCAAAACAGTGTTATGATTCAATATTACCCTGGTTTTGTGATGCAAATGTAAGGCACAGGTGAAGAGATATGTCTTGTCTGAGCAACAGAGCTACTGCTATCAACTAGAGCTTTAATCTTAAGGAAGTTCATAGTCGCAGTCAAATTAATTTTCCGTAAGGTATTTTCTCCATATCCAGTTCATTTTCTTTCTTTGAGGGAAACTGCAGTTCCCTGTTACTTCTGTTGAGCATGGCTGATTGACCAAGCCTGCCCATTTACTCCATCTGAATTAAACGGTGCTACATTTGTTTCTTCCTGGATCTCCCCCAGTATTTCCAAAGGTGCTAAGAGTGGAGTAGGATAGTTTAGAGTGTGCCTTCAAGCTGTTAAGGGTGTGCCTACTTTTTAGAAGTCTTGGATTTGAGGGATCTGAGCCATTGTATAAAGTCTGACATAGGCAGTTGTGGTTTGACAGCCTCGTGAGGTTTTGGAGCAGTTTTTCATCACTGTATTGTAACGTGTCCAGGAAAAAACCAATGTACCAGATTTACTGAGCATTGCTGTTTAAAGCAGTTACACTTGTGTCTAGAAATGGGTCAGTACTACTGAAAATAATTTTTTTTTTCTTTTTAAAATGTTCCCATTTTACCTGCACATACTGGTTTCAATCAGTTTCCAGTTCCTTTTGTTTGTTGCGTTGGCCTTTCAGATTTTTCTTACAGTGTCATGTGCTAGAAGCTGAAGTAGTTTTTAGTGGAATTAAAACCATAGCAAGTAGTCACTTGCCTGAGATTCATCTACCCTATGGATTAAAACATGTGGGACAGATTTTTATCCATATTCTTACTGCAAAAGGGATCATGTTGGAGGCCATGCCTGTGGGGCAGTGGTGAGGCACATGTGACGCAGTAGCAGTCTTGGCTTGCTCACGGAATGCGAGCACATCGCTGCCTGCAGCTGAGATGACTGCTTTCAGTCCCAAAGCTCCAGTCCATCTCTTGATTTACATTTGGAGTCTTTGTCTTAAACTTCCCTTACAAAGCTTCAGAATTTTTGACCTCTATTATTTCAAACATATTTTTTGACACTTCTTGCTCAGCCAGTGGGTGATGTGTACTCCAACCAGAGCAAGTGCTTCTGGTGGTGTCCACCTAATCACTAATGCTGCAGGAATCTGGGACATTTCAGAAACCTCCGTGTGTGTTGCCGATTCCTTGCTCTAGAACTTCTCTGGTTTCACGGTAATTCTATTTTCTGGTTTTCCCTGCAGCACGGCTTTGTGACAGGAGGTGCTGATAAATGTGTCAAGTTCTGGGAGTTTGAGCTTGTGAAGGATGAGAGCAGTGTACAGAAGAGGTGAGAAAAGAACCTTTCTAGGGTGCATTCAGCTTCAGTTTTTGCTCAAGTCATACTGAGGAATGACATGCTGTGTGTTAGGATTGACTTGCTTTCCCAGGGTGCAGTGTGGGAGTTGGGTTCATGCCTCTTCCCAACTCGTTTGTTGGGGATAGCAGTTGGGTTTCTCCTCTTCTCGTTGGCCAGGCTTTCCATGAAACACGTGCGCGTTTTGCAGCTGGACGAAGATGTTCTCTGCGTGCGGTACAGCCCCAACCAGAAGCTGCTGGCTGTCTCCTTACTGGATTGCACTGTGAAGGTCTTCTACGTTGACACACTCAAGGTGTGTGGCCAAATGGGCTGTCAGGCCACAAGGAGTGGAAGCTCCAGAATACGTAGGAAGAGCGCTTGTTGCAGGACACTTGTAGGGCTCAAAGAAAGACCAAAGATTCCCCGTCAAATGCCTCTAGATGCCTTTTTCCTAGAAAGGTTGTCAGAGCCACGGCTGACCTGCTCAGGGAAGGAGGCACCTTTTCCATCTGTAAAGTGCTGTGAACCTTGAGGTGGCAAGGTTCGCTCAACTCTGTCAGCACGATGGTACCACAGAGCTGTGAGGCACTCTAAGGGTGGGGACAGGTGTGTCACACATGGCATTAAATTTGCCTGAGGGGGAAACATCTTGTAAGCAGTGTGTGGTGGGTTTATAAGTTGTGTGTTAGCTCATGAATGTTAGGGGGTGACACAAGACAGACTAGCAACCACAGATGAATAGAAACAGAGATAAACTCTCTAAACAGTAGAGATTAGAATCATAGAATCAACCAAGTTGGAAGAGACCTCCACAATCATCCAGTCCAACCTATCACCCAGCCCAATCCAATAAACTAGATATGGCCTGACCAGTGCTGAGGACAGGGGCAGAATAACCTCCCTTGTCCTGCTGGCCACACTGTTCCTGATCCAGGCCAGGATGCCATTGGCTCTCCTGGCCACCTGGGCACACTGCTGGCTCATGTTCAGCTACTATCTACCAGCACCCCCAGGTGCCTTTCTGCCAGGCTGCTCTCCAGCCACTCTGTCCCCAGGCTGTAGCACTGCTCGGGGTTTTTGTGGCCAAAGTGCAGAATGCTGCACTTAGCCTTGTTAAATCTCATCCCATTGGCCTCTGCCCACCCATCCAGCCTCTCTAGGTCCCTTTGCAGAGCTCTCCTAGCCTCCAGCAGATCCACACCTGCTCCTAACTTGGTGTCATCTGCAAACTTACTGATGCTGGACTCAATCCCCTGGTCCAGATCATCAGTAAAGATACTGAACAAGACCAGGACCAGCACTGATCCCTGGGATTAGCACTGGAGTTAGCTCATCTTGCTTGGATACTCTCACAGTTCTCTCAGTTTTGCCATCATTTCATTGGTACAGGCTGGAGAGCTGGGTAGATGTGAACCTCATGAAGTTGAAGAAGAGCAAATGTAGAGTCCTGTACCTGGGGTAGAAAAATCACCTGCAGCAGTACAGGCTAGGGAAAGCTGGAAAGCAGCTCTGCAGAGAAAGACCTGGGAGTCTTGGTGGACAGCAGTGAATTAGCAATGTGCCTTTGTGGCCAAGGCAGCCAACACTATTCTGGGGTGCATTAAGAAGAACATGGCAAGCAGGTCAAGGGAGGTTCTCCTTCCTCACCAAAGTAGAGTGAAGAGGCCACACCCAGAGTACTATGTCCAGTTCTGGACACTGGGTCCCTTCCAACCCCTACCATTCTTTGTGTTTCTGTGTGATCGTGGCCTTGCTGCTAACAGTGTTAAGGGTAAGAGTGAAAGTTGGGCAGTGGTAGAAAAAGCTCCTGAAACAGAGCAGCCTGGAGCTTGAGATTTTCTTGTATCTCTACCCAGAGTATCTAACTGAGATGTTGCTCTGCTTCAGTTTTTCCTCTCCCTGTATGGACACAAGCTGCCAGTGCTGTGTATGGACATTTCCTACGTAAGTATCATTACAGCTTTGTGTTAGGTGGGACTGTGGTGATACAGATGACTCTGAGAACCTCTGCTGGCAGCAAGGCCTCTTAAGATAATGACTTCTTACCACCTCCCTGCTCCTGACTTAGTTTCTTGACGGGACACAGCAAAAGCCCCTCCTTATCCCACAGTCATGTGCTCACTGGGAGGGACATGGAGTAGTAGCAGTCGTCATAGAACTGGCCAGGGCATTTTGTGAGCAAGTAGAAATCAAAATACTGTGGTTGTTCCCCACACTGCTCTGAAGAGGTACTGCCTGCTCTGCTAAAGGTACCAACTGTGTGAGAGGAGCCTCAATTCTTTTTTGATTAGTGGGAGCAGAGGGCAGATGCTGAGGTGGAGCAGCCTCTTCATGCCTGTTCATTCTTGGGCTACATTTTGCTTGAGTGTCTGTGGAATAAGGCCGATCAGAAGTCAAATATAGATACATCTATGATCTTAAGTGCCTGCAGAGGTTCAGAAGAGAGCCAGAGTGCTGTCACTGAGTTGTACTGATACCATAAGCACAATCCACTTGAGTTAGATGAGGGGAGGGATTAGGAGGGCATGTTTCAGGAGCCATGTATGCATCTACTCAATGCTGCTTAGTCACTGGTTCAGCAGCAGTTCCTCTTGGGGCTGGCAGCCAGCTGCCCACGCTCTCCTCGTTGCTCTGTAGGATGGGACTCTAATTGCGACTGGCTCTGCTGACAGGAATGTGAAGATTTGGGGCTTGGATTTTGGGGACTGTCACCGCTCTCTCTTTGCCCACGATGACAGGTTAGTCAAATCCTACAGCATCCCTGGGCTGGAGGCGGTCTTACTGCCAGGGTTGTGGTCCAGCAATAACACTTCTGTCCAGCATAGAGTGAGGAGAGGTCTGCAGTATTCCCCAAGTGAGTTAACTGGAGCCTTTTTCTCTTCCAGTGTGATGTATCTGCAGTTTGTGGCAAAATCCCATCTCTTCTTCACAGCTGGGAAAGACAGCAAGATAAAGCAATGGGATGCAGATAAATTTGAGCACATCCAGACCCTGGAGGTAGGAGGTTTTAGAGACTCTTGAAAGGAACCATTATCCTAGAATGGGCAGCATGTCCCTCAGGGGCTGAGAGCTGGGTCGTGTTCATAACTTTTCTCTCCTGTCTGTCATGCAGGGGCATCACAAGGAAGTGTGGTGTTTGGCACTCAGTCCCAATGGAGACTATGTGGTGTCCTCGTCCCATGACAAGTCCCTGCGCCTCTGGGAAAGGACGAGGGAGCCACTTGTTTTGGAAGAGGAGAGAGAGATGGTGAGAGTCACATCTTTTCTGCCAAAGACAACTTCCAGAGCTGTTTTCTCACCAGCAGGCATTTTTAACTGTGGAACAGTCTGGCTCCACACTTGGCAGATTTGCCAATTACTAACTGCAACTCGGCATTGAGGTCCCCAGGGTAGACTGGCATCTTTTGCATGATGGGACTGGTGCCCTCAGCTGTCTGAACCATCAGCACCACTGCAGATGTTGCAAGCGCTTTGGCTGTCTACTGCACTGCAGATGGATAAACTGCTCCCTGCTTTGCTTCTCTCTTGCTTCCCAGACAGTCCTCTATAGCTGTGTTTTTTTACAGATCTGTTGGCTACAGTCTTTGACCTCTTATTCTCCTGTTCTCTTATTCTTGCAATGCAAGTGTGCTTTGGAGGCAGTTCAGCAGGTGGCCGTTGTGGAGTGATGGAGAGCACTGCTTCTGTTCCATACAATTCTTCTTGATTTCCCTTTTTGCGATTGTGAGAGGTTCATTCTATCTCAGTAGATCAGGGATGCTGGGGGGAAGCTCCTTCCTATTCCATTTGAACCTATGTTGTGAGGAATCAGACTCACAGGAGGACTTCAAGATGAAGGTGTCTCTAGTCCAACCCCTTGCTCATTGCGGTGTAACCTTAAAGCTGTCTCAGGCTGCTCAGGGACTTGTCTTCACACATCATGGTCTCCAGTGAAGGAGATTTTCCAGACTGCTGAGCTGAACCAGTGCTGAACCACTGCTGGGTCTGGCAGATGTTATTTGTGACCTATCCAATTGGAAATTCCCTTGGAACAATTTCTAACTCTTGCCTTTTCACCGTCCCTCAAATGGATCTATCTCTTCTCTTAAAGCATTTTTGAAACTACAGTGGGGGAAGGATGTAGAAACGTGCAGAAGCAGGAGCGGATGAGAAACCTGCAATAAACTGGGAGGCATTTTTTTGTCCCAACCTGTTTGCAGAGAACTCAGGTGACAGGCAGGATCTTGCTGCCCGGTGGTTGGTGTGCTAGGAATGAAGGTGGTAAAAGCAGAGAGACAGCTCCTTTCCCAGGTGCCAGTGTGTTTTGGGTCAGGTAACAAGGTGAACATGGATACACCAGCAGTGAATTGCACACTGCTGGGCCCCTATCCATGTGAGAGACACTGGGTGGGAGGCTCTTTTCTCTTGTGCTCTAAGACAGCCCTGGAACTTTTCCAGGCTCATTTCTTCTGTAATGTGTGCCAAAGTGGAAAGTCTGGTGCTGAGTTGCTGTTTTCCCTGTCTAAGCTTGGTGGGCTGCCTAACTGTTGTCCCTGCATCCAGAGCAGGGACCTTGATTTGTCTGGGAGATTGCAGAGTTCTTTGTGGGCTTGGGGCCAGGGACAAGTGGACATTTTGCACTGACATTGCTGATCTCTGCTGATTTGTCCTGGTTTTGCAATGGGCCGCACACAGATGCAGGCTCTTTTGTGCTTGACTGGTCTGGAAAGGACTTGCTTCCTGCTCTCCTGTGCCAACATGTTGTGTTTTCTTACCCACTGTAGCAACGAGAAGCTGAATATGAAGAGAGTGTGGCGAAGGAAGAGCAGCCTGTGGTGAGTTGCACCAGTGTCTGACTGTACAGAATCTGGAAGAACTGTTTCTGTGAGAGGCATAGAAGAGATGTCACAGAGGGCTGACAATTTCCTTGCTTTGGGGAGGTGCAGGGTGGGTAGGTGCTGTTGAAGCTGCGGTTGCCCAGTGATGCAACTGGTCAAACACAGTAGCTGTGGACAGTGAAACCTTGCTGTGTTGTTGCCCTTCCCCTTCAGTTCAGGCAGCAGTGTACCAACCCCGGGCTGCCTTCTGAGAGCTGCTTCCAAGTCCCCATAGTCAGGATGGGTGGGGAAACCTGATCCCTTTTGCTCAGATGCTTGGATTGTGTTGCTGATTCTGTCACCCAGCCTTGGCTGGCAGAGCAAGAGCTGTGTTTGTAGCTCAGTGTTAGCATGGTGCCTCTGTCCTGAGGAAGAGCTGTGCACCTGGGAAATCCAGTGTTTCTCCAGTAAAACGACCAGCCTAGGGAATGGAGTTGGTGTTTTTCTTGGTATGGGCTGGGGCAGGATGCAGGGGGAGCCTGCGCATTTCAACTGCAGAAGCTGCTAACTCTGTTTTGCAGGTGGCTGGAGAGACGCAAGGAGAGACAGGGCTGGCAGGAAAGAAGACCATCGAAACCATCAAAGCGGTAAGAGTGGGGGTCTGCTAGCATGACTTAGTGTCTTGCCAGTCTCTCAAGGAGAAGGAGCTGGCACAGGGTCACAGCATCACTCTGAAGAGGACTAACCTGTGCAGTCACATAAGGGCAAATTGCTTTTTCCTCCAAGAGCATGCAAGAGTAGTCTGTCCTGCTCCATGACACCTGCTCCAGATGTGAGGTTCCTGTAGCTGCAACTTCTGCCTATCACATGTAGGACAGAGGGGGATACCCTTGCCCTTTGGAGTTTGCAGCCCACAGGAGCACAAAAGCAACCAGGGTGTTCTCCAAGTGTCTGTCTGAAGGGCTGCCCAGTCCTGTGGGCATCTGTGGAAGGTGGAAATAGGTTGTAGTGCCTGAGACAGGAGGTGTACCAGGAAGGTGTGGGAGTGAGTAATGTCATGGCTGCAGATACCTCTGTATTTACATGGGTACTAGACTTGGTATCTGCATAATCAAATAGCCCAACCGTGGCTTGTGATTCAAAGAGGTACTGCTTGCTGTGGATGGACTTCAATGCCAAGACAACAACTCGGGCTTCAGCAGGGACTACCTGGGACAGGGAGGGCAGGACGTGTATGGTGGATGGATTGACATCTTCAGGACACGGTGGTGCAGTCTGAAAGAGAGGTTATCTTTCTGAGCGACATGTCCTCTGGTGCTCCATGTTGGCCCCTCTTCTTCCACCTCTGTCCATCTGAGCTTGAGCTTTTCTTTGACTTGTCTGATGTCTTATTCTGGACAGGCTGAGCGGATCATGGAAGCTATTGAGCTGTACAGAGAAGAGATGGCAAAACTAAAGGAGCATGAGGCCATATGCAAAGCTGCAGGAAAAGAGGTAAGAGACTTAGGAATGTACTAATCCCAAGGTGTGCTGGTCATACCCTTTCAGCCCAGGTGGAAAGGCTCAGCATGCAGATAAAATCGTGGCAGCTAGAAATAGAGATTTGCTGAGACCTTTTGGAGAACAAAGTGGCACTGTGCTCTGAGGCATGGTTGGTGGTGTGTTCTTCCAACCATCTTCACGTTTCAAGTCACCGTTTTGTGCCTGTGGGAGCATGCTGCTGCAAATTCATCCAAAGCCTCTTCTTTGCTCTCATCTGAACACTCCCTGCTAAACCTGGACTGTGATGTAAGTGGGAGAAGTGGCAGCTAAGAAGTGGAAGAAAATTCATACATGTTTGGGTTAGTCATATAAGTCTGAGACTGTATGGTGGCTGGAAATGAGGCCTTCTGGGAAGGGCAGAAGTGTGGGACAGTTGGACCCACAGTAGAGAGAGGTTCTACCAAGTTTTCTCTGTGAATGCACACGAACACCTGCCTCATTCTAACCCTCTCTTTGTCTCCAGGTTCCTTTTTCTGTCAATCCCATCCTCCGTGCCTATGGAAATATCACAGTAAGTGGAATGGCCAAGGCGCTGGGGTCCATGCTCAACTGGAGTGGGGCTGGTGGTTTTGCTAGCTGAGCCAAAACACTGGGTTGCTACTTGGTTCGACTTGAAAACTCAGTACTACTCCTTGTGCAGAGTGAACAGTTTGGAGTTTGTGGGTTTTTATTGTGGGAGATGAGGTTGGGTTTAAGTTTTGGGATGGGAGAACTTAACAGACTGGCAGCTGATTGAGGCCAAGGGGGTTTCCTCTGTTACATTCAGCTTGATTTACCCATCCCACAAGAAGTGATTGTGTGGTTTTAACTCTGTGAAATGGACCTCAAGGCACATGCTAATCCTGGAAGGTTTCTTGATAAGGAGAGCTGATGTCTTTCCTCTCTTACAGCCTTCTGCATATGTGCTAGAAGTTTTCAAGAAGGTCAAGTCAAGGTGAGTCCCAAGAGCTCTATTGCTGAAACTAGTTGGTGACTGATTGTTGGAGACTGATTGTTGGAGACGGATTTCTGGGCCCAGGACTGGCTGAGGTCTTGGAACGGTCTCTGGTGCTGGGTGTGGGAGGTGCTGAGAATTCTGGAACTACTATTTCTGACAGTCTATTGTGGAGCGTGTGTGGAACTGGGGAATGGAAATGGTTTATTTCATGGGGAGTGTCGGATGAAGCTTGCGTGTGTGTGAGTTGGGTTCTTGCAGATGCACGTACATGTGCAGAGCAGCTTTGGGATGCTGAAGAGGGAAGATTGTGTGCCTGCTCCCCATTCCAGAAGATGTCTGCTGGCCTGGGCTGTAGCCTGTGCACATGTACTGACCTGCAATGATGAATGCTTAGCACAGCTTTTGTACCAGAACCTACCTATATGGAGTCGTTTCCTGCTCATCTTTAGCAGTGCAGTGGCTGAAGCTAATGCTTCTGTCTCTTTGCTTTCTCCTCAGTGAGTTGGAGGAGTCTCTCCTGGTGCTGCCCTTCTCCTATATCCCTGACCTACTCAAACTCTTCAACGAATATATTCACCTGGGTTCAGAAGTTGAGCTCCTGTGCCGAGCTCTCCTCTTCCTGCTCAAGTGAGTTTCACCTGCACAGAGAGATCTGCTAGTTTTAGAAGCTGGACCTGAGGAAGACCTGTCTCTGGTCAGCAGTGGGCCTGTCAGTTCCTCTGGGCCCCTCACACTGGTGCATGTCTTGACTAATTTTATGCAAGTTATGTGACCAGAAGGGTCCTTGCTCCTGTGGTGCGAGTCAGGGCTTAGGGACAGCACAGATCTGGAGAACATACTTTGTTTGCTGGAGCTGCCATGGTGACGTTCCTTGCTTGTGAACTTGTGCAGCATGACAGCGGCGGGGGAGAAATTTGGGCTGCTTCATGTCTGTGGGTCTGAAGTTCTTGGAAAAGTGTCCTTAGGAATAACAATGTGGTCTCTGCCAGAGATAAGGAATCTCTGTAACCCACAGAACATGGTGTATGGGAATGAATTGATTGGATGCAGTGTGGCACTTCACACTGGTGTGGAGTCATTGTAGAGCCGTGCCTTCAGAGAATGCCTCACAGAGGCCTTCCCCTTGAACTATTGTGTTCTCAAGAGAAGCTTCAGAGAACATCTCCAGATAAATCTGCCCGTGATTATTATACAAGGCCGGTCTAGAGAGGCCCAATTTAAGAAAAATGCTATGTCCAGAACATGGAGAAGCTTGGGAGAGGAGCTGTCTGGCACTTGTAAGAGCAATGCTGCAACACATCACTGCTTGCTTTGTTCCCAGGATACATTTTGGACAGATCACAAGCAACCACATGTTGGTGACAGTGATAGAGAACCTGAAGAAAACCACCATCTCCAGAGTCAGTGAGGCCCGGGTGAGTGTTGCACCTTCCTGTTTTCCAAGATTGGGAGTAATAGGGTGGCCCAGCATCTGGGATTGTGCATTGCCCATGGTGTCCAGTTGGAAAGTTTGTTGGGGCAGCCCAGCGCAGAACTCTCTGCCCTGTAACAAGCTGGAGTTGCACCCAGCAGTGTGTGGTGCTGGTCTGTCTCTACAGGATGTGCTGGGATTCAACATGGCAGGGCTCCAGTACCTGAAGAGGGAGATAGAGGCCAAGGATGAGGTGACATTTTTTGCTGATGCTACTGAACGTTTTGAGGAGAAGAGGAGGAAGAGGAAGAAGAAAGAGAAGATGGTTCTTGCAGTGCTCTAGCATTTGCTGTGCAAGGCCCAGAGCACCTGGGTGGGGTCACATAACCTCAGTGCTGGCCATGGAAGCGTTCTTGTGACTGAGCATCCGTGATGATGAGACTGGGACAAAGTCTGTCCCCTCCTCATGTGGTATAACTTAGCATATAACCCTGGCTCAGAATGGTTGTCACTGAACTCACTGTGGTCTGCTGCAGCTGTATGGATTTGAACCATCTCTGAGGTGGCTGTCAAAGGGACCTGAATGCCTCCACCAGAATACCCCTTAGAAATGGAGGTGATTTCTCCTACAGAGGAGGCTGGCTCATTCTAGCAGCACTGACTCAATGGAGTGAATCCAGCACATAGAGCAGCTGGTGAGACCTATGCCTGATGCAGGGAAGGCAGCTGGCAAGATTTGATGATGGTTTGACACCTGCTGGTTTGTGGAGGTGCTTAGAGCCTCTGGGCAAAGCCATGTGACTTCTGCCAGCAAGTGTGGGAACTCACTCTGCAGCTGCTCACCTTTTAGTGGGACAGGGAAAACTGTAGCTGCACTCCATTAAAGGCATACTTATATTTGCTGCATGAGGTGGCTTTGTTCATGGACTTCTGTTGTGATGTTTCTCTGGTAAAGCCTCAGCTGCCTTGCTCCATGTGTCTCTTCTCAAAGGATGTTTTTTTTTCCCACTGAATAAAACCTGTGGGAGCAAATGAAAGGGCTGCCATCCAGCCCTGTGCCGTTGTCTAAGTGAGAAGCAATAATCACCTGCATTGTGCTTGCTCCAGTTTCGAGAAACTGCAGTGAACTTTTGCAGTGGTGTTGTGCTTGTCATGTGTCAGGTAAAATGCAGTGGGGCAGGACAAGGCGAGCAGGCGTCTGCTGCTGTTGGCAGGGTGTTAGCTTGTGGTGTGCGCTGTCTCATAAAGACACAGATGTTTTGCTTGGTCACTACTGTGTAAGTAGGAACAAAGTGGGGAAAAGCCATCTCCAAGTGGTTCAGTTTCCCACTATAAAGACAGATGTGCAGAGGAGCATTTGAAGATGGCGTCTGATAGCACATTGGAGTCCAGGATTGGGCAAAGTCTGAAGGAGTTAAATGGGTGTTCCATACTCTGTTTTGCCCACAGGTGAATGTGATAGCTCAGTGAGCTAATGATCTTTGAAAGCCATTTCTGAAACCCCCTGATCCAGGATGGGCAAGTCAACTTTGGGAGGCAACAGCAGATTAAGGGCACACAAGGGCATAAAATGGGTGCCCCTGGCTGAGAGCTTTTTTTTCCCTCAAGCCCTTTCTCTTTTTTCTAGCCCCAAACAGAAGGGTGAGGCCTCTGGTGCTGTGACAACCTGTTTTGGTTGAACTTTCTACAGTGGCACAGGTTTCTTCTTTCTCTCCATTTTTTTCCCTCTTCTTTTTCCTTCCATTTTTCCTCTGCTCTGGTCCATCTGAGCATCCTTAAGCCACTAGTGACTGAGAATTTTCAGTGGATCAAATGGGGGAGGAGACTGAGCGGGGAATCTCATTAATGCTTAGCAGTATCTAAAGGGTGAGTGTCCAGAGGATGGAGCTAGGTGTTGTGTGACAGAACAAGGGGCAGTGGGCACAAAGTGGAACACAGGCAGGTCCATGTAAACAGAAGGAAAGAATTCCCTTTGAGAGTGGCAGAGTATTGGAGCAGGCTGCCCAGAGAGGTTGTGGAGCCTTCGTCTCTGGAGGCTTTCAGAACCCACCTGGATGTGTTTCAGTGTGATTTACTCTAGATGATCTAGCAGGTGGGGCTTGGAATAGATGATCTCCAGAAGTCACTCCCAACCCCTACCACTTTGTGATTCTGTGACTTAGAAGATCAGATCAGCAGCTGTTTATTGAAGAACCACAGCTGGTTTCAGTGAAACCTGCTGCATGCTCAGTACTTAAAGATTTTAGGTGCCTCAACACAGGTTCAAGAAACCTAACCCCTTCTCAAAATGAAATAAACCTAAGGGGAACCATTCCTCACTTCTGAAGTGCAGAGAATTGAAGGTTGGGGGCTGAACAACAGCCATCTTCCCATTGTTTGCATTTCAGACAGCCATCTCAGAACGTTGTGCAATTTATGGACCCTGATTCCCATTAATAGGAAGCAAGACAAAGTATTTATTGATGTTAATCTGATTAAATAAAAGGTCTACACTAGGGACATTTCCACAACATCGCACTAAAATTCAGCTATTTCAGTATTGCTGATCACGTTCTTTTCCCAGGACTCTGATCTGTAGTGAGAAAATGAACATGAAAGAGAAGAAAACAAACAAAATTCAAAGCAAACAAACAAACAAAACCCCAACCCCCCAAAAAAACCCCACAAAAAAAAAGCCCTAAAACAAAAAGCCAACCAAACCCCAACTCTGCCTTGGTACAGTTGAAGCAAACTCAGTAATCGCATCTGGATTCTTTGCAAGTGAGCACTGCAAATGTTATGGACTGGCTTCAGTAGGACTGATCTCTACTCTTGCTGTTGGAACAATGTGAGGAAGGGTTCTCACACAGGCTCCAACCTGCACCGACAGATCTGCTACTTTTAGAACGTGAGCCTGAGCAAGGCCTAACAGGGCTCTCTGGTCAGCAGTGGGCCTGTTGGTTCCTCTGGACTCCTCACACTGGAACTAATTTTGTGCCAGGTATGTGCCTTGATTTCATAAATCGAGTGGTGCAAGTATCATGACCGTGAGTCCAGGATGGGCAGTCTAAGTAGGAATATGAAAGGCTTTCATGGGCAGCTTTCTATGCAGTATTTAACTGTGAGAATAAGAGAATCTTTGAAATGCTTTAAATATAAAAGAGAAATAACTATAAGCACTAACATGACATATGACTAAGTTTGGTCAGATGATGCTACACCAGCAATTTTTTTTTTTTTTTCCTTTTTGCTTGTTGGTCTCAAGCTTCTAAGTTTCAATGGAGAGAATCATTGGCTCTGATGATAACCACCTGGGAAAAGGTGGTAACTTAAAATGCTGTATCTCTGCCTCTGCAAAGAATCAACCATTTCTGTTCTAGATGGTTGAACAAGGCTACTTAACCAATTATAGGATTCTACTCAGTCCAAGGTTCCTTGATGTGTTTGAGATGAGTGTGGTTTGGAGTCCAGCAAATATTGTGGTGGGGAATTTGATACATTAGCTTGAGAGGCATGGGGTAGCTGCAGCCAGCTTCAGCAGAAATTATCAGTCAACTAACAAAAAAACTTGGTTAGAACAGAAGGGAGATTTGGACTTGGTAATTACATTTAGCTGAATTAGCCTCATGGGAGGAGAATACCATGCAGTTAATTTCTCTCTACTTGGAGTATTAAAGCAAAGAGGCCACTGATCAGGATTGTTGTGGGGATGGTGGGTGTCCTGCTGAAATGTGAGCTGACTGAGTACTACTTCTCTTCCATTTCAGCACAAAGTGAGAGAGGTTTGTCTGAACTGCCTGCAGTGCCTCCAGGCTGTAAGCCTCTGAGCTGAAAGGCACTGAATTTGCTGTTACAGACTACAACTCCATGTTATTCTGGGGGTAAATTTCCACACTGGGAAAGGTCAGAAAATACTTAATTGGGGGGGAAAAGCTTTGTGATGGATATACTTTGAGTAGTCCTAGAGCAGATGCAGCAGTCAGAGGTGGACGCTTCTCTGCAGAGTTTCTTGTGGTTGCTTTCCTTTTACGCCAGAGGAAAAGAAATGAGATGCAGCTGTAATTTCTTCGTCCTGCTTTTAACTCAGCTGGCAACAGAACCCTGGCAGTCTGCTCATAACAGAGGAGTTTCTCCTTCCCCCATCCCTGGTTTAAAGAGAAATTTCCAACAGGGCTTTCCTGTTGGCAATGAAGACCTCCATTCTCCATAGTCTGATTCTTCAAGGTTACAGAATTGTGCTGTGTGAACCAGTGTGTGCAGAGTGTTGTGTGTGCTCAAGCTTGTCACCTTAAGCTTATCCTGTCTGCCTGCAAGGTTCTTGTCCTGTCTTGCTGTCACTGTCAAAGGGTCAGCAGTAAGACTTGGTTTTACCAAGTGAACAGTGCTAAAGAGAGGCTGATTTATTAGGGCTTAGCTGCAATAAAGCCAGCCTCCTTGAGCCTCCTGGCAATAGGACTTGTTCAAGGTGGAGACAGTTAAGTGAAGGCTTTGGGAGAGGACTGGGGAGGCTCTGCTGTGAGTGCCTCCACTGTCCTGAGCAGGTGTTTGTCAGTCTCTGGGATGAGTCCCCTTGTTAACGACTTCCAGTGCTTCGCCGTTCTTGCCATGTCTGCGTGATGCGAGGGGCAGCTTTGCTGTGAGGTTGTTGATGTGGATCAGAAGCCCAAAGGAGGAAAAACCAGCTGTAGTAGTTGCATTTGCAGCTGGTCTCATTCCATCCAGTACTTACGTTAACCAGAAAGCTTTCGAGGAAGTGCAATCCGGAGCCGTGGCTTGGGACTTCCAGGAACCGCCTGGACTGTGGCTGCCATGCCACCCTGGGGATACCCTTGAGGGCGGCACTCGTACAGGTCACCGGTTAACACTGGTGGAACAGCATGTTAAGGATATAACCATTTCTGCAGAGCTGTGCAACCAAGCTAGTATGTGTGGTGGCTGGAATGAATTCTGCAAATAAGGCTGTGAAAAACAACTTAAACCTGGACTACTTGATTCTCGAGTGTGGCCAGCAGGTCAGTGGAGGTCTTCCTCCCCATCTACTCTGCCCTGGTGAGGCCACACCTGGAGTATTGTGTCCAGTTCTGGGCTCCCCAGTTCAAGAGAGACAACGAACTACTGGAAGTACTCCCGACAGAGGGGCCAAAGGATGCTGAGGGGACCGGACCATCTCTCTTACAAGGAAAGGCTGAGAGACCTGGGGCTCTTTAGCCTGGAGAAGACTGAGAGGGGATCTTATCAATGCTTATCAATAGTTAAAGGGTGGAGCTCATGAGGGTAGAGTTGGGCTCTTTTCTGTGGTGGCCAGTGAAAGGAGAAGGGGCAAAAGACCCAAACTAGAACACAGGAGATTTTACTTGAACTTAAGGAGAAACTTACTTCCTTTGAGGTTGCTGGTGCACTGGACCAGGCTGCCCAGAGAGGCTGTGGAGTCTCCATCTCTCGAGACTTTTAAAACCCACCTGGACATGTTCCTGTACAGCCTGATCTAGGTGAACCTGTTTTAGCAGAAGCATTGAACTAGATGATCTCTAGAGGTCTCTTCCAACCCTATGATTCCAACCTATGATTCTGTGATACTTCTATGATTGTGCTCACCTTAGGGATTATCTTTAAGACCAGTCAAATACTGGGAAAGCATGTTTTGGAGGCTGGTCTGGAACTGTGTCTGAGGACTGGGTGAGTGAGAACACAGCAGTAGCTGGTTTTGCTGCTATGCCATGAAGCCTGCCTAGCTCAGCTCCACAACAGAATCAACACAATTATTTCAGTTGGGAAATACCTTTCACAGTTGACTGCAAACATTTTCTAACTCTGCCAAGTCAGAAGCTAAACCATGTTCCTCAGCACCACTTCTCTGCATCTTCTAAACACCTCCAGGGATGTGGATTCAACCACCTCCTTGCTGAACCTGTTCCAGTGTTTGAGAACCCTTTCAGTCAAGAAGTTTCTTCTCATAGCCAACGTAAACTTCCTCTGGTGCAACTTGAGGCAATTTCCTCTCCTCTTATCACTTGTTACTTGGGAGAAGAGTCCAACACCCACCTTGCTCCAACCTCCATTCAGAGAGTTGTAGAGTGAGAAGGTCTTCCCTTAGCCTACTCTTCTCCAGGCTAAACAACCCCTGTTCTCTCAGCTGCTCCTCACAAGATCTGTTCTCCAGACTCTTCAATAGCTTTGCTACCTTTCTGTGGACGTACTCCAGCACCTCAAGGTCTTTCTTGTAGTGAGTGCCCCAAAACTCAACCAAGTACTTGAGGTGTGGCCTCACCACTGCTGAGTATAGGGCCACAATCACTTCCCTATTCCAGCTTTTCACAGTATTCCTGATAGAGGCCAGGATGCTGTTGGCCTTCTTAGGCAGCTGGGCGTACTGTTGGCTTATCTTCAGCTGTCGTGGTAGGCCTGAATGGGCCAAATTAGGCCTGAAGATGTCCTGGCTTGCCCAGATATGCTTTTCTGCTCTTCCTCCTTCTGTTGTGGGGAGAAGCAACTGCGGGAAAGAGGACAAAGAACCTGGAGGCACTGAGTCTGAGGACTGTGGCTTGCACAGACTTGTTTTACCTATTTACATCCTGTGGTAAACAAGGTAGATACACTTGGCTTGTACCTGCCTCATGCAAGGCCTGTGTTTTCCCGCATTTGAGTAGAGTAAGCCTATGGTTTCACCTAATATGGTCAGGCTTGGCTAACTGCCATTCTGATTGGCTATTCTGTGTCCAAAGGCCATTGTCTCAGGCTGTACTGATAAAAAGAAATGAGCAGGTAACACAACCTGCCCTGCCCTTGCATTCCTGCTTGCTCGCTGTTACTGCCATTGCTCTCTGCTTCTGGCAGTGATTCTGCCACTGCCTCATAGCACTTTGCTATGCTCTGCTAAGCTATAAGCTAGCTCTGCTGCATAATAAGAAGCCTTGATGCTTTGGGCCTGAACTGCCTGGAAACTGCCTGCCTTGAGTTTGCGAGGAATAGGCATAACTGCATTCATGCAATAGGCTTGCGTAGCCAGCATGACATCGTGCCAGGACTGCACATTGCAAGGCATCCTGCTTACATCTGCCAAGATGAGGACTGCCAAGATGAGGAGCCCTGGAAGGGACACACAGATTGTCCAGAGAAGCCAGCATAAGGTCAGAGATAGTCTTCCTCCTTTCCCCAGCACCCCATGAAGTCTGGGAAGAATCAGAAGCCTCAGCGGCTGACAAGACATCGACAGAACTCCCTGAAAGTGTTTTGGTGGTGTCTGAAGCTGTAGCTAGCCCTGCCAGTTGGGAGATTAATATTTGTGAGTAAATACTCACAAGCCTCTACAGCAAAACTCTGTAATTGAATCTAAGTGAATCTTAGCCTTCTGCCATAAGCAGGAAGGAGATCCTCAAGTCCATCCAGGGGGCAGGTGGCATATTGACCCCAAGAACCTTCTCTTCCAGTTCAATTGAGTTAATGTTATATTTTTGCTAGTTACTTAAAATTTCTAGAACCTGTGTTACCATCTATATAATGTTTTTATGACTGTTGCAAGAGAACCTAATTACTATTAAAATTAGGGGGGTGTGTGGTGTGTGAGACTCCTGAATATCAAAATTAATAAACAATATTGATTTTGAAAAAATACCATCTCACATCAATTAATTACCCTTCCATTACATCAGCCAGCTACGATAAACTAAGTCACTAAGAAGTAAATCTGGGAAGTTCAATGTCACTTCCAAAGCATATAAAGTCTCAGTGGAGTTGTTTTTGCTAGTCCTCTGGTCAGAGGACCTTGGAGTTCTTTCTGTGGTACAAATGCCCTTTTATCAGGAAGGGCATGTCTGCTGTGTTTGGATGCACCCTGCTTTGCTATTTCTTTTACAGGTTTCCAGAAGACTTTTTTCTCCCAGGCTTTTAAGTGTAAATTTGATTAAAAGTCACACCTTCACACCTTCTTCTTAACTTCCCCTTAAAAAACGAGCCTGTAATTTCATTTTAGAAAGTTTCTGGTACATGAGGAAAAGAGCAATAACGGTTCTTGAAATAGCTATTTTCTTTTAGTCTAACAAGTTGCTGAAAAGCTCACTGAACCCACACTGTGCTAGTGTCTGACGCCATTCCTGAGTTTCTCTGCTTACAGAGTGTCTGGGCTGATACATGATTTTCTAGCCCATAGATGTTATAAAGGACTGAGCTGCTGCAAAAGGGTTCCTATTATTTTCATTTATTTTAAAAAGCCACATCTTTCTGAGCTTACCATTCCTCCTTTCCCCACCCTTCTGTGATGGTTTGGGAGTTCCCTGCCCTCCACACTTTGTAAAATCACCCAGACTGGACTCAGCCGGCTGGAAGCTAAGGAATGAAGCTCTATTTACAGCTTAGCACAAGGTACAAGCAGATATATACACAATAGACAGGAATATTTACAGAAATATACAAGTTAAAGGTAATATAGAAACACAACACCCCTCCCAGAAATCAGAGACCCCAGGCGGGGCTCCCAACCACCCTTCCACCTTCTCCCCACCCCTATACCTTACCCCAAGGTTTGCCTTACGCGCAAAGTGAACTTGGAGGATCGGCCAGGCAGGTTAGAAGGAAAGTGGTTAGTGAGGTTACTCGGCAGAGAGGAGAGGTCTCACCAGCTCCCAGAGAAAGACCGAGAGACTCTATTGTCTTAGGTTTTGAGTACTTATCCATCTCAGCAAGCCTATGAGTGAAGTAGACCTCACCATTGTTTTCTTTTCACAGCCTATAATAGAATTTTCTCCATTAAAATATTCCAATTAGCCTCAAACCAGCACATCTTCAAAATCTTGTTGCTCTGATGGAAATTGCTTTTGGTTTCTCAAATTGTGCATTTGCTGTGCTGTGTGTTTCTGTAAAGGCCAGTAAAGCCTGCCAGCTCAGCAGCCCACCGTTGGAAAAGATGCTTAAGGCTCCTGACAGCTAGTTGGTACTCAGGGTTGAAGCTAGAAGATCTGTGTGGGAATTAAGACAACAAAGGATATTTGCTCTCACAGGCAGGAGGAGAGTTGCCGTTTCTGTTAATATTTCAATATCATGGGAAATGTCTTCAAGGCCGTCAGTATTTCCCCCTCCAATTATTATGGCAAAAATTTCTATCTCCAGTTCAACCTGCAAGCCTGCTGCCACCTAGGAGACACAGAGGATTGATTACTCACAGGTAAGGTTTGTGTTTCATACATAGTTCCCTCCAGCAGTCACTGAGTGGTTCTTGTTCTGCAGTGGCTGATGAAATTAAAGACAGTTCCCAGCACATGTGATGGTGCTTGCCAGTTACCCAGTACCTGTTCTGCAAAAGTTTCTCTTCACATTGCAGTTGGCAAGGAAACCTGCAAGGTGTTTGCAGTTCTGTTCCTTTGCAATTTCTTTTTAGATTCTGGGGGAATGGAGAAACTGGGACAGATGAGCGAGAATCAGAAAGAGAGGTGATCGATATCCCATGCCTGTCAGTGTTTGAGAAGTGTTTGGACAGTGTCCTTAATACTGTCCTTTAACTTTTGGCCAACCCTGAAGATGTCGTTGAACTAGATGACTGTTGAAGGTCTCTTCCAATTGAAACAGTCTGTTCCATTTGAAAATTAACATAGAGGTAGGGGAAAAAAGGGAGATACAAAAGGATGGATAGGCAAATGAGAATTATTCTAGACAGGTAACTGGACTTCTGTAAGGCCTTTGACACAATCCCTCACATCCTTATCTCTAAATTGGAGAGTAATGAGTTGATGGATGGACTGTTTGGTGAATGAATAATTGATTGATGGTCACATCCACAGGGTAGTGGTCAATGGTTCAAAGGACATTGTTGCTGGTGTGTGTCTAGAGAAGGGCAGCAAAGGTGATGAAGAGTCTGGAGAACAAGTCTTGTGGGGAGTGGCCAAGGGAGCTGGGGTTGTCTAGTCTGAAGAAAAGGAGGCTGAGGGGAGACCTTTTCTCAACCTCCTTTCAGGGCATTGTAGACAGGGAAGAGGTCTCCTCTAGCCTCTTTCTGTCGAGACTAAACAACGCCAGTTCCCTCAGCTGCTCCTCAGAAGACCTGTTCTCCAGACCCTTCACCAGCTTTTTTGTCCTTCTCTGGACATGCTCCAGCATTTCAATGTCCTTCTTGGAGGACAGGGCTGAAAACTGAACCCAGTATTCAAGGTGTGGCCTCACCAGTGCTGAGTACAGTGAGATGATCCCTTCCCTAGTCTTGCTGGTCACACTAGTCATTATAGAGACCAGGATGCTGTTTGCCACCTGGGCACTGATGGCTCATGTTCAGCCATCTGTCAGTCAACACTCCCAGTCCCGTCTTTGCTGCCAGCCACTCTTCCAAGACTGGCACATTGCATGGGGTTAAATGTCTGGGTGTAAGAGAGAGCAGATACCACAAATACCCTAACAGATATGAAAACTTGGAGGTAGTGGTAGAGTATCATAGAATCATAGAATGGTAAGGTTGGAAAGGACTTCAAGGATCATCTAGTTCCAACCCCCTGCCATAGGCAGGGACACCTCCCACTAGTACAGGTTACTCAAGGCCTTGTCCAATCTGGCCTATCTTGTTTGCTTCAAAAAATCTCTTTAACAACTGAGTGCCTGACCTGCTGCTTTCCCCTGAACACATTTATCTCTCTGCATTCTGGCTCAGGCTCTGAGCCTTGGAGTGCACAGGGTGCTTAGCTGAAGGCAGCAGAGGGACAGCGGAAGGCAGCATTGCTTCAAATAACTTTAAACAGATCATGCACTGTGCCAGTGCTATTCCCAGACAGCTGTTGTGAGAGGACCTCTAGATAGCCTGAGGGCCAGCTAGCTCTAGCAAAATCCCTAACGATCTCCTGTGTGACTTACAGGTCCTGGCGAGTACATCACTCTGAGTCCTGTGTGTGGAGGTGGTTGCTTCACACGAAACCTGTCAGAAGGAGAAGAGAATCAGTTTACCAGAAACTGTTTCAGGCAGGCAGAAGCAAGCAGACACTCTGCTCATGCAAACACCATCAGAGATTGTTAGCCTCATCCAGGCTGAACATCCAACTGTCACAGTGAGAATCCTCTTTTGAACATGTAAATCGCCTGGTGATGTGATGATCACATTAAGAACTCAGGAATGTCTCAACAAATATGAGATCATCCTGATGTGTCATCTCTGCCCACCAAGACAACAAAAAACCCCCAACAGTCTAAGTACAATGGTCTCCACCTGGCAGAAGGAGCCCGTGCTCCTGCTGCAATCCAAAATGAAGCCAGACAGAGCTCCCACAGAAGGATGTGATGGTGCAGGCTGCAGGGAATGCTACAGCCTCTCCCTGGCAGCAGGGGGGTGTGTGTGGTATGAGCAGGTAGATGATCTGCTTAGCCACGCGGCACAGCTGCAAGGTGAAATTGAAAGGCTGCAAGACGAAGTGGAAAGGTTTAGGAGCATTAGGGAGGCTGAAATGGAGACAGACTGGTGGAGCCAGGCTCTGCCCTGCCTGCCACAGAAATGGGAGCACCTGCCACATAGCACCCAGGAACTAGGGGCCCCTGTACCATCCCTCAGGCGGGCACAGCAGGAGACACAAAGAAAGAGTCCCCTGCTCTCCTGCCACCAGGCTGGCAATAACAAAAAAGATGAGGGAAGGTGGAAGCAGGTTCCAGCTCAGAGTCTCAGGTCTTCCCTTTCTACACCCCAGTACATTTACATAATAGATATGAGGGTCTGGAGGTAGAGGGGAACACAGATAGAGACAAGGATCTATCCAGTGAGTCACCCATGTTTGTCACTGACCTCCACACCTTAGGACTTCTTCAGTGAGGAAGCAAAGGCAGGTAATTGTAGTAAGTGACTCTTCTGAGAGGAATGGAGGGGCCCATTTGCAGACCAGACCCATCCCCCAGAGAAGTCTGTTGCCTCCCTGGCACTCAGATTAGAGGTGTAAAAATGAAGCTCTCTGCTCTGGTGCAGTCCTCTGATTATTACGCTTTGTTAGTTATCCAGGTTGGCAATGATGAGGCAATTAAGAAGGACTGCAAGGCTTTGGGGTGACTAGTTGAAAGCTTGAGTGCACAGGTTGTTTCCATCAATCCCTCAAGTGGTAGGGAAAACCACTGAAAGAAGTGGAAAACACACCTGATCAACATGTGGCTCAGAGACTGGTGCCACTGTTGGATTTTGGGTTCTTTGATCATGGGGAAGTTTATATGGCACCTGGTCTGCTGGAGGCAGATGGATTACACCTTTCTCAAAGGGGCAAAAGGATCTTTGCACAGGAGTTGGCAGGGCTTGCTGAAAGGGTTTTAAACCAGGTTTGAAGGGGGAAAGGGATAAAAGCAGGCTTACTAGAGAAGAGCCTGAGGACAGCCTTCAATCTGCTGTCCCACTTGAGGTGGATAATGGTGGTGTAAGTGACAATAAAAGCACAGGGCTCACTAATAGGTTAGTAACCACGGAAGTGACCAGGAATAGACAGATAGCAAGAGTGAAAACTAATGGCTTAAATCCCTTTCTGAAATGCTTATTGTATATACCAATGCATGGAGTATGGGGAATAAGCAGGAGGAGGTGGAGATCTGTGTTAGGTTGCATGGCCATGATATAATTGCTGTCACTGAAATATGGTGGGACAGCTCCCATGACTGGAATGTTGTCATGGATGGCTATGTACTATTCAGAGAAGACAGACCAACAGGGCGAGGCAGTGGTGTTGCTCTGTGTGAGAGCAACTGAAATGTGTTGAGTTCTATCCATGAGGGAAGGTAGAACAGGTTGAAAGCTTGTGGGTAAGAATTAAGGGACATGGGAAGGGGGATGAAACTGTTGTGGGTGTCTACTACAGACCACCAAACTAAGATGATGTTGATGAGGCCTTCTACAGTCACTGGAGGTAGTCTCTAGAACACGCTCCTTGGTACTCATGGGTGACTTCAATCACTCTGATATTTGCTGCAAAGCCCACAGCTTCTTGGTGCAGGTAGTGGAGGAACCAACAAGGAGAGGTGCGCTGTTGGACCTTGTATTAACTAATAAAGAAGGACTGGTTCAAGACAGTAAGGTCAGGAACAGCTTTGACCTCAGTGATCATACATGGTGGAGTTTAATATTATACAACATAGAAGCAGGGCAATAAGTAGGATTACAACCCTGGACTTCCACAGGGCTAACTTTGTACTCTTTGAAGACCTACTTGAAGAAATCTCATGGACTAAGACTCATTCTGGAGGGTAAAGGAGCCCCGGAAAGTTGGTCAGTTTTTAAATGCTACTTCCTCCAAACCCAAGATAGGTGTGTTCCATTGAGTAAAAAAAAAAAAATGGGTAGATGTGGTAGGAGACCTGCATGGATGAGCAAGGAGCTTCTGAAGGAAATTTCTTGGAAGAAACAAATTTACAGTTCATGGAAGAAGGAACTTGTCACTTGGGAGAACTATAGAGAAGTTGTCAGGGAATGCAGGAAGGCAATACAGAAGGCCAAAGCCCTCTCAGAACTCAATCTAGCAAAGGAAGAGAGAACAAGAAGGGCTTCTTCAAATATATCAGTAGTAGAGGGAAGAATAGAGAACATGTGGGCCCACTGCTGAACAAGGAGGCAGCCCTGACAACTGAGGATGCAGAGAAGGCAGAATTGCTGAATACCTTCTTTGCTTCAGTCTTTACTCCTAAGACCAGCCCCTGTGAACTCCAGACCTTGGATGAAGGAGAGAAAGCCTGGAAGAGGGAAGATTCTCCACGATTCAATGAAGACTGGGTTAGGGATCAGTTACACAAATTGAATATGCACAAGTCCATGGGCCCTGATGAGATGCACCCAAGAGTGCTGAGAGAACTGCCTGACATTGCTCTGCCACTCTCCATTGTTTTTGCTAAATTGTGGCAGACAGGAGAAGTGCCTGAGGACTGGAGGAAAGCCAATGTCGCCCCAATCTTCAAAGAAGGACAAGAAAGAGCTTCCAGG
>VWYK01065797.1:30338-50755 GCA_013399775.1 Semnornis frantzii | reverse complement strand
AGGAGCAGAACTGAGAAGTGAGTCTCATTTATATTTTGACTTGTTGCATTTCTCAGCAAAAGAATGAGTGATATAGGTTACCGTTGTTGTTTTTCTTTCTTCTCACAGCTATGGATTTAATTTCTCTCAGTAAAATGTTCCAGTTAGCCTCAAACTAGCACACACTGAATGGTGTCTGTCAAGGTGCAGGCTGCTCTGACGGTGGCATATTGACTGGGAAGGGCAGCACCTTCTCTGCCTCACAGTGAGGTGATATGAACTGTCTGGTTAGTTCTACAGCTGTTCAACACAGTGGGATGCTCTGTCACACTTCTGATGTACCTTCTCCAGCTACTGGCCTTGCTCAATCCCTGTTGTTTCCAAGATTTCAGAGCAAGCCTGCTCTGTGTGGCAGCTCTTTGTGTGTCTAAACATCTCATAGAGCTCTTTGGGAAGTAGGTTTGGATGAGAAGGGTTTATCTACTTAACAGGGGCTATTTGGTCAAACAGGGTTATTTGAAACTTCAGCCTGGTAATTTAAGAAGTTATGTAGTGGGGACACTGGGCCTCAGTTTGGGCCAGGGGAAGTTAAGATTGGATATTAGAATAAACTTCTTCACTGCAAGTATTATTGAACACTGGAACAGGATACCCAGAGAGGTGGTTTAATCTCCACCCAAGGAGGTGTCTCAAAGATGCATAGATGGGTGGTGTTAAGGAACATGGTTTGGCACCAGATTTGGCAGGATTAGATAATGGCTGGACTTGATGGATCTTCCAACCAAGATGATTCTATGGTTCTCTGTGTAAAAAACTAGAGGCACCTGGATCTAACAGACAACTTGGAATTAGCCAGCTTCCTGTCCTCCGTTCTCCATGCTCCTGTGTAAATCATTTTCTAGTCAAGAAGATGGCCAGTGTGCTGGGAAAAGCAACGGCTGTGGTTCATGCCTGCAGCTGTACAGGACAAGGTATATCTCACCCATCTGTACTTGCAGAGCAGGTCAACTTGCCAGTTGGTGGTCAAGAAAAGATCTAAAATCTACAACCCTTAGATGTAATGGCCCAGCACAGATTTTCACAAAAGAAAGGAGTGGTTTCAAGGTCCCTGGACAGAGTTCCTGGACTCATTCCAGTGCTCTGCGTGTGATACCTTCCACTCTTGCTTTTCAGTATCAGGCATGTATTGCAAAGCATGACATGAAGATGGCTTTGTAGCAATGCTTTGTGCTTGTTCCTCCCTTCTTCCACAGAACAGCCATTTTGCCTTTTGATGAGGTAATCAGGGAAGGTATTGAAGGGATGTATCCAGCATCTTGCAGCAAGTCAGCAGAGGCTACAAATCTGTCCTGAGATTTTTGTATAGCCCTTCCCAAATCAGAATGGAACTATAATGTACTGTCAAATTTAATGCTACTCTGTGCCGAAAAACAGCTGAGGAAACCAACTCTGAATAAAGCCAGATGCTTTCCTCAGATGAAGCTGAGTGAACTGAGATGGGAGAGAACACAGGGACTGGCAGGGAGCCGAAGCCTTCAAAGAGAAGCAGCATCTTCAAGGAAAGGAGCAGGAGATGGAGCATCTGTGAGGAAGGAGCATAGGCAAACAGGATGATTAGGATTTGGCAAGGCCAGCAAAGGAGTGGAAGCTGTGCAGTATGTCCGTGTGTAGCATTGCCAACATGGAGCTGCAGAAGACGCTGGCATGTGCCTCTTCACTTCCCTTGTTTGTGTGTGTCTCAAGGAGGCAAAAGCATTCTGGTGTTCAAGAAGTTGGACAATGGCTGCTATACTCCTGATCACAAAGGCAAAAGTCCTGAACACTGGAACAGGTTGCCCAGGGAGGTAGTTAAGGCCTCATCCCTGGAGATATTCAAGGTGAGGCTTGACGGGGCTCTGGGCAAACTGATCTAGTTGAGGATGCCCCTGCTGAATGTGGAAGCGGTTGGACTAGATGACCTTTAGGGGTCCTTTCCAGCCCAGACCATTCTGTGATCTAGGAACAATGCTGGTGGCCTTTAGACCTAAAGCTGAGGAGGGACTGAGTGCTGGACTCACCCTTGGTACCTATCTCCCCTGACAGTGCTGTCACAAATGTTCAGTGGGTCATCCCTACAGCACTAATGATCCAGCCATCTCCCTCTGCCTGTCCCTCAATGACAGACAGAAATGTTGCTGTCTCTCAGCTGAGGCATAGCAAGGTGAGCAGTCCACCTGCATCACAGCACTTCTATCATGGCACAAGCTAGCAGAAAGAAATGCAGGGTCAGGCATTGGAATAGGTTCCCTAAGAAGGTGGTGGAGTCACTATCCCTGGAGGTGTTCAAGAAATGTGTGGACATGGCACTTTGGGACATGGTTGAATGACCACAATGATCTTAGGTTGAAGCTTGGACTCAATGATCTTAGAGGGCCCTTCCAACTGAAATGATTCTATGATTCTGTAGTAACTGTGCTTCTGCCTGGTGAGAAGTCACCTTTACATGTGCTATTGAATTTGCCATGCTCACAGCTGTGGGGTAAAACTTATTAAAACTGACAAGAGTCCTCAGGGCAAGGAGCCAGAAAGGTCTTCCCCACATCACCAAATACACAGCAGGCTAGTGCTTGTCTTCCTGAGATGCTTAAATCATTATACTGAAATTAATTTTTAATTATGTTAATTTTCTTCTTTGGCTCTAGGGGTTTTCTTCTTTGCCTTGCATTTCTAGAGGCATTCAGGGACAAGATGAGACCAGTGCCTGTCACACAGATTCACTGATCATGAAGGAGGCTCAGGAGAATTCCTTCCCTGGGTGAAAGAACAGTGCTGTTGAAGAAGGACGTGGTCAGCATCAGAGCTGATGGACTTCTGTTCTTGTGCTTGGGATGGTATGAAAGCAAGGAGAGGTGGCATGAGTGGTGCCAGGAAACTGGAACAAGAAAGGTCACTGCTTTAAATTGAGGTTGACCATTTGGAGAGTAACAGAGCACAACTAGATGAGTGGAATTTGAGGCTGAAAGGCAGGACAGGTCTAGGATATACCTTCTACCTCCCATTCAATGACATTCAGCAGGGTGTATGTAGCAGCCAGCAGATGCTCCTTTTTTGAATCCTTGTGCTGGTTTGAGCTAATTGGAATATTTTTAATAGAGAAAATTATACTGTAGGCTGTGAAGGAAAACAGTGGTGATGTCTACTTCACTCAGAGGCTTGCTGCGATGTTTAGGTATAAGAAAACCAAAACAAAGAAGATAAGAGTCTCTTGAGCTGGCAGTCTGGGTCACGAGGGACTTGCTTGCTGCTTGGGTCTTGGGCTAGCAGCTCTGGCTTCTCCTCTCTGTTGAATAACTCCACTAACCACTTTTCTTCTAATCCTCCCCGGCCGATCCTCCTTGTGCGTAAGCCAAACCTTGGGGTAAGGTGTGGGGGTGGGGAGAAGGTGGAAGGGTGGTTGGGAGCTCCTCCTGGGGTCTCTGATTTCTGGGGGAGGAGTTGTGTGTCTGTATTACCTTAAACTTGTATATTTCTGTAAATATTCCTGTATATAGTGTATATATTTGCTTATATATTGTGCTGAGCTGTAAATATAGCTTCATCTCTTAACTTCCAGCTGGCTGAGAATCTAGTCTGGGTCATTTCAAAGTGTGTGTGTGTGGGAACTCCCAAACCGTCACAATCCTTTACACCTTGAGTTGCCTGCAGCCATGTGAGCTTTTCACTGCTCCTAAGGCAGCAAGTCAGGTGGCAAGTAAGATACCACCTAGAGATGGTAGCTATGTTAATTAATTTCTAACCATTAAATAAGAAATTTCTTTTCAATGGTTCACTCAAAGACTAATTCAAATCTGTGGCACTTGCATTGGTCTTGAGAAAGAACTGACATGCCTTCTTCTGGAGAGATGAGATGAGACATCTCACAGCCAGAAGTGTTTGCAGGCTGAATGCTGTCAGAGCCTGTCACCACCTCATGAGCAAACCATCAAACACTTGGCTGGATGTAATCAAATTAGTACTGGTGTCCTCCGGGTGTCTGCAATTCCTATTGGTAGTTTTCAGAGTATCACCATATCAGCAGCCTGTAGCCTGTTGATTCTTCCTGAAATGCTGGCACTGATTAAACATTATTCAAAACCCATCACCCCAGTAACAGAACTTGAGACAGGACTTTGCTTTGCAACAAGCTTAAGTCAAGCTCTGTCTTAAATAAGGTGGCAGCTTCCGCAAGAGCTGCTAGGCTGAGTTGCTTGTGCTGTCTGCAGCTGTGGACAGAGGACCAGCCTAGGGAAGCAGGTGCCCAGGTCACCATGCATACTCCCTGCCAAGGGGGAGCTGCTCTTGCTTAGCCTCACAGTAGGGTCCAGCTGAGCTCGGCTGTGTAACTTGGGATTCTTGAGAGGATTTCCTGAGGAAGTGAGGTTTTCCACAAGACTTTGCTTGAATTCCCATTGTAATCTGGCAAATGTATTTGGTTGATTTGTTGTTAGTTTTTCTTTCTCAATTACAGTCTCATGGAATGTTAGGGATTGGAAGGTACCTTGAAAGATCTTCTAGTCCACCCTCCTCCCCGACAGAGCAGGATCACCTACAGTAGGTTAAACAGGAACGTGTCCAGGCAGATTTTGAATGTCTCCAGAGGAGGAGACTCCATAACCTCTCTGGGCATCCTGTTCCAGTGCTCTGTCACCCTTGCAGTGAATAGGTTTTTCCATATTTTACATGTACCCTATGCTCCAGCTTGCACCTGCTGCTCTTTGTCTTGTCATTGGACATCACTGAGAAGAGCCTGGCTCTGTCCTCCTGGCGCTCATCCTTCACATATTTATAAACATTAATGAGGTCACTCCTCAGTCTCCTCCTCTCCAAACTAAAGAGCCCCAGCTCCCTCAGTCTCACCTCATAAGGAAGATGTTCTACTCTCTTAATTATTTATGTACACAAGACTCTCTCAAGCAGTTCCCTGTCCTTCCTGAGCTGAGGAGCCCAGAGCTGCACACAATATTCCAGATGCCTTACCAGGGCAGATTAGAGGAGGAGGAGAACCTCTCTCAACCTACTAACCACAACCCTTCTAATACACACCAGGATGGCACTGGCCTTCTTGGCTGCACGGGCACATTGCTGGCTCATGGTCATCTTTCTGCCCGTCAGAATCCTAGGTCTCTTTCCCCTATGCTGCTCCCCAACAGGTCAATCCCTAAGTGGTCCATGGGGTTGTTCTTTCTCAGGTGCAAGACTCTACACTTGCTCATGTTGTATTTCATTAAATTTCTCCCTGCTCAGTTCTCCAACCAGTCTAGGTCTTGCTGAATGTCTGACTGCAACTGGGATTTTTAAGACGTGTCCAATAGCTGCTGCAAGGTGAGCTGAAGCCCATCTGATGGGCAATGTCACCTGCAGAAGAGTGGGGCTATGCCCATGGGGGAAGCTTGCCTCCTCCATCATTTCCTTTCCTCTCCAGCTTTCCTTCATGGAGGACTGTTTCGCCTTCTGCCCCTTGGACCTTTGTGCCCTTCTGCTAAAGATGCCTGCATGACCTGGTACCTGTTGGGGCTGCTGCTACCGCTGACAGAGAAGAGAGTTTTATGGCTTCTGTTTATGTTTTTCAACATCAAACTCAATGTAAGAACTTCTGATTTTATCTCTGAGTGGCTTCAGTTTGGTGTCTGCTACCATTTAAGATGTTCACAACTTGAGTAACCCATCTTTTTGCTGCTAGGCCTGAGCTTTAAGTTGTGGCTCTTGAGAACACACCTGGGAGCCATGGAGCACACATGGGGCTCTGATCAGTGATGGACATTTCCTGTTGCACCTGCACCCAAGTAAGCAGCAGAAGCAGTTAGAATCACCACCCTATAGCAGCCTAAATAGGAATTTTTGGTGGTCTGCGAAGGGATGGCAGTGAGCTATGGAGATCTTTTCTGCTTGCTTCTGCTTGCCATACTTGTAGGAGTGAGTGACTGAGAGCTGCTCGAGGTGTGCTGTTTTGCCTTGTTTTCAGCTGATGGGTACTCACTTTAAATACCTTCTGCTGTCATGGCTATCTCAGCAGCCTGAAGAGAGATTGCAGATTGAAAGGCACCATGGTAGGTTGTTACCTAGCTAGAGTCAGGCTCTTACCACTTACTCTGAAAAAAACTCTGAACTACGGATTCATAATCTATTTAATGTGTTTTATGCTTCGAAAAAAAAAAAAGAACAACAAACACATCGGAGCTGCAGCTGTTGTCAAGGTCCTACACGTCCCTCTGGGGCAGGCACTGGGAGCTGCACACACATGCACATAATTGCATTTCACTGTCTAAAGGGGACCTACAGGAAGGCTGGGGAGGAACTGCTTAGAAGGGCTTGGAGTGATAGGATGAGGTGCAGCAGTTTTAAATTAGAGCAGGGAAGGTTTAGGTTGGACCTTAGGAGGAAGTTCTTTACAATGAGCATAGTGAAATACTGCAACAGGTTGCCCAGAGGCCCCATCCAAGGTCAGACTTGATGGGGGTCTGAGCAACCTGATCTAGTTGAGGATGTTGCTTTTCACTGCATGGGGATTGGACAAGTTGGCCTGTGAGGGCTTCTTCCAATCTGATGCATTCTGTGACATTCTATGCCTAGCTGGGTTGTGCTGTTTAAGAGCTCTCAAATACCAGCACCAGAGAGGGAAGCAGCAAACTTGATGGCTGCAATGTGTAGAACACCTACCATAGGTGTACTCCAGTAGAGTCCCAGCTGTGTGTGGAGAGGATCAGGGACTCCGTGGCTCTGTCTGAGTTGGTGTGCGGTGCTGTAGCAACTCTGTCGTGCTGATGCTGATCTGGGGGGACCCCCAAAAAGACTCAGGAGCATTGCTGGGGCTTCATAGCTGTGATGATCTCTGGGCTCACTCAGGCAGAAGCCATCCCAGGAAGGCTTTTTTTCTCGCTCTTTCTGGAGAGAAGCTGCATGTGCCTGCTGACCTGTGTGAGTGTAACTCACAGCTAAGCGAGCTGTGGGGGCATCTGGGACCTCTGGTTCATTTGTCTGGGCTGCTACAGCTCAGTCAGAGCCTGTGGCTCTGCCAGCTGGGACAGGTCTGCTTGGAGAATCTGTGGTGGCAACGAATAAACGGTGTTTTCAGGCCATTTCTCAGGCACGCTGTAATTGTGTCTAGACAGGCAGGACTTGGATGGCTGCCTTGTACCTTGCAGAGAGCAGGGCTACTGTTCCCACTGGGTTTTGCCAACATTCGTTCATCTACAAAAGGGTTTAACTCTCCACAGCTACAGAAGAGATACTTCCTGGCAGTTCTGTCTGATGGTTTGTTTGCAAATGGCATCCAGAGGAGAGAACCTTGGGTATCTCATTTCTTATGCTAGGTAAGAGCAGAGTGAAGGTGAGCACAGGTGCAGGAACCCTTGCTGTGCCTCTACATCTGCTAGGCCATACTACCAGAGCAGATCTCCTCACAGAATTATTCACAGCCTGCAGTCTTCACCAAGATCCTTCTTTCTTTCTGCAGAAGACATTTCCGCACTCCAGTACCTGAAGGGAGCCTACAAGAAAGCTGAGGAAGGAATGTTTAGAAGGGCATGTAGACATAGGATGAGGTGCAACAGTTTTAAACCAGAGCAGGATAGATTTGGAGTGGACATTAGGAGGAAGTTCTTTACTATAATGGTGGTGGAACACTGCAACAAGTTGCCCAGAGAAGTGGTGGAGGTCCCATTCCTGAAGACATCCAAAGCCAGGCTTGATGGGGCTCTGAGCAACCTGATCTAGTTGGGGATGTTCCTGCTTACTGCAAGGGAATTGGACTAGATGACCTCTAGAGGTCCCTTCAAACTCAGTGCAGTTTATGGATCTCCAGATGCTCTTCTAATGTGAATATCAGCATGAACAAGGAACCCCATACAACTCCTGTGGTTCCTCAACAGAGCAGTCACAGCTCACCTTTGCTCTTCCAGCCAATCATAGACCAAGGGGATAAAAAATGGTGAAGAAGATAATGTAGAAAATGAAGGTTAGGAGGAGGCATTTCAGTTAAAAAAGGAGGGATTTCAGATTGTTCTACTGCAAATAATGAGTGTTTGTGAGGCACAGGTCTCGGTGGGGCTCCTCATCTGTCCCTCTGGCTTGCTGGGTAGGGCAGGAGGTGTCACCTAGTTTCAGCTTTGATTGCTTTTGTTCCTCGGCTTTTCGTGTGAAGCCACCTGTGTTCATGTTGCCACGGCTTTGCTGGGCCTGGACCAAATACAGTACCTGAGAGAGTAAGAGAGAGAGATTGTTTCCTTTGGGAGTTTTCTGTAATTGTGGCTTGAGTTTGGCTTTTGTTCATTTGCTTGTTTGTTTGTTATTGAGGTGTTTTGTTTGGTTGGTTTTGTTTGGCGGTTGTTGGGATATTTTTGTCCATAGCAGCTTGCTGAGGCTGCTGTCAGGTCTTTGATCTGATAGTTCAAGACTTAATTATTAAATAAAGGAACATAAATTTTTAGATACAGAACTTTCCCCATCCCACATAGCTTTGTGGGTACCAAAATACTGCTTGGTCTTCTGCCACACCTTCTATTCCTCACCTCTATCCTGAATCACCCTGGATATCTCTACTTGAAGAACAGGTTCAAATTCAAGTAAGACTGATTGAACATGACCCCTGAGAGATGCTAGGTTAGGTGGCCAGACCTTCAAAAGATCTTTTTCCCTATTTCCACCTTTCTGACAACTGTGTATATAAAGCAACTGAAACTGGTCTCTGGCGATCTGTGTTATGAAGTATCTTAATGAGAATTACTTCAGCAACCATCTGTCCACAGGTCGATTCACTCAACTGATACCCTCAATATTCTGTGTGCTGACTACCTCCCATGCTGTCCAGCACCTTTGAGCAGATGAACTAACACTACCATACACCTGGATGGTGTAGCTGGGAAACTAATTGACCACAGTGTCAGAGTCCATCTGCTGGAAGTGTCTACAGCAGCCGTTGATTTCTTTCCTGGTTGCAAGGAACAATGAAGCCCTCTTCGGTGTGTCCAGGCAGATGGTCATTTTGTACAGGGCAAGTGTTAAGAAGGGTACAGGTGAGAAAAGGCTTATGAAAGAGCAATGTTCACCACGAAGGTACCAAAACTTGCAATTACATCCATGTTTTATTGGATTAATGTAGTTACAATGAAGCATGGAGGGCATCTCCTCAGACAAACAACACACAGTGTCCACAAACATCTCCTTCCAAAACTCAGACAAACCAAAGAAGAAGCTAGAGCTCTGCTATTGCTCCAGAGGAGGAAGATCATGGTTTTGGCTTTTTATTAGGAAAGAGAAGGAGCCCTTCCTGGTCAGAGGAGCTATGGCATGGACATAAGCAGAGACAGCACACACAGTTGCACCCAAAGCTGTTAAACAAACATTGCTAAGTCAGTCTTGGGAGCGAGCGCCAGAACTTCTGATCCAGTGCAGCAAGAGGAAAAGCAGAGGAGCTTGTTGAGGCTGTCCCAGGTCAGGTTTGTCCATACAAGGAGAAGAGCATTAGAGTGCCCTAACATGAGACCAGCTTACATAGTATGGCAGGGCTTGCCTGGTGTTTTCATCCAGGAACTACTGGAAATGTCTTTGTAAAATACTGCTGGGAAAGGAGGCCATGGCAGGGCTGTATTTGCCAGCTCCTGAAGCTGGGATGTATGGATGCCCTGTGTGTTGACAGTTGTGTTGGTGAGGGGAGTTGGGGGAGTCCTTGGTCTGATCCTGAGGCACATGTCCTTTCATACTGGGAGAGATGTTACTTAAACAGCCCTCCCCCAAGTGTGGGCTGCAACAGGAGTTGTCACAGCAGTCTGGTGAGACAAAGCCTTAATTTAGCAGTGCTCTTGATGAGGAGAGGAGCACAAATTGTGTGTGTGTGGGGGGGGGGTGGTGAAACATTAAATTAGGTTGCCCAGAGAAGTGGTAGATGTCCCATCTCTGGAGACATTTCAGGTCCGGCTGGATGGGGCTCCAAGCAATCTGATCTAGTTGAAGATTACCCTGCTCGCTGCAGGAGGATTGGACTAGATGACCTTTGGATGTCTCTTCCTGCTCAAACCACTCTGTGAAATGGAGACCAATTCCAAAGAGACCATGAACAAGGTCTTATGCAAGCTGTCCCAGCTGAAAAAAAAGCCCCAAAACTGTGTTTCAACCTATTTCAGGCATGACTGGAACTATCCTGGGCCTTATTCATTATTTAGTGGCCCCAGGAGATGACTGGGTGTGGGTAGTTAAGAAGTGGCCAATCAGTTCTTGGTCGTTGGGTTAGGAGGAGAGGGAACACTGTGGTAGTGTTGCAGTTCTCATGTGATCTGACCTACCAGAGGCATGGTAGTCACCTCCCTACCTTGCAAGGAACAATAAATTACACAGGGAAAGGTTTCATTTGCAACTGAGGTACTTTTCTCAAGCACTGAGACTGACTCAGTTTTATAGGCAAACTTTGCTGACAGAGACCACAGGGATGCTGCAATTTCTCCACCAGTGCTCCGTTTCTAAGTTTTCTTGCCAAGTTTTTGTTTTTTCCTCTTGATTGAAAGGATCAGGATCCTTATCAAAGAGATGATGTTCAGCTTTCTTATTAGGGCAGCTGCTTGTGAGCTGGATGCCTTCTGCAGGCTGAGGCTCCAGCAGTGGGAGGGCAAATGCATTCCCAGCACGTAGGCAAAGGAACACATTTGAGACAGCATGAGAGATGTTGTCTGCTTGGGTCCTGTGCACTCTGCCAGCCCGGCAGCTCCCTGGAGCAGCACACTGCAGTGGTTGATCTTGCACTGCCTCTCAGCACTGCTGCTGAGGGACTCATTGGTTTGCCTCCATGTCTTCTTCACCTTCCTCTCCAGAAACTTTTGTACTTTTTTAAGCAGGAGCATTGAGGCTTGGTGTGGGAAGCCAGCCATGCAGGTGGGGCACGTTCCTGCTCATCATTCTGATGCAGAGGATGCCTAGTAATGACCATGTCATGCTGACCACCACCGCTCACAGCTGAGGGGAGCACATCACTCCTCACAGTGTATAAAGCAGAGGGAGGGAAGGATCCCACATCTTGTTCTCAACCCAAGAGTCCTCTGCCAACCATAAGTTGGTGCCAGCCCCACCATCAGCAGCAGAGAATCTTGAGGAAGGCTTTGCGGAAGTCGGTGTTGAAGGTTGTGTAGATGATGGGGTTGAGGGCGCTGTTCATGTAGCCAAGCCAGGTGCTGGCACTGTAAAGCCCTGGAGGCACATGGCAGGATGGGCAGTGGGCATTTAGGATGTGAATCAAGAAGAAGGGCAGCCAGCAGACTATGAATGCTCCTGGGTTCAGAAAGCAAGAGAAGACAATCTATGACTTCAGAGAATAAACTATTTGGAAAAAGGGCCTGAATCTGTGCCCTCCACCCTCTCACTGCTTGCATGGATGTGTCTCGTTTTGGTAAAAGCTGAAAGTCACATTTATTCCTGATACAGAGGTGCTTGGTGAGGGCTCAGGCTCCTGGCTCCTCAGGACCAGTTATGGATGGGCCTTCAGAAGTGGCCTGTGACAGATGAAAGCAAGGCTATGACAGTGAAGGCAGATTGCTGTCTCAGTTGCTTTCATCAGTTACGAGGAGGGCTGTGGTATTTCCCTGCTATCACAGAGTGAATGAGGGGAAGCAGTGCATCTGGGGTCTGAGACGACAGTCTCCTGGCTTATTCATGAGCTGCTTCCTCTCCTACTTCTTGCCTCAGTTTTCCCTTCTGTAATCGAACCTAAGAACAGCTGCATGTATGGAAACTTAGAATCGTTCCAGCTTTATAATAATCAGAATGATAAAACAATGGAAAAGGGAAAGCAAAGGTGTTGGCTGTTACTCCCTCTAGCAGGGCTTGTTGGCTACTGATTTAAAACAAAAGGCTAACACAGCATAGCAAATAAAACGTTAACATACTTGGCTCTCAACATTTGAAAACATCATCCTAGATTCCTAATGTCTCGCTGTTGTCCCTGTCGAGTTTGTGGAGCAATGGTGGCTGAAGTCTGGGCCTGCCTTGCATTTTTAAAATCCCAATAGCGTATTGGGAGATTCCTTGCTTTTGCAAATCCCAAACCATCACTCCTTGCACCCCACTAGACAGAGCTCTCACTCACCCAGGACAATAGCTAGCATCTGGGTAGCCTTCTTCTCCCGAAGCTGGATCATCCGGGGCTGCTGGTGTGCTAGCTTCAAAGAGCTGATGGTTTTGCCATTGCTGAGCCTCTGTACCTCCATTACTGGCTTAATACTCTTTCTCCTCTCTTCCAGCCTGCTGTGTTGTGTAGTCCCTGGTGTCTTGGTGAGGGATGCCTCATGGCAGAAGCTGCAATACCGCTGCAGGCTGAAGACAGTCAGCAATTTCCTTTTGGTAGGCATCTCCTGGCTTGAGCATTTGAGTGGGAGACAGGTAGAAAAAGTCCCTTGGCATCTGTTTGGAAAATCTTTTCTTTCTATGTGTTCCTGCAAGAGAGAATGCCACAGAGGAACTGGGAACCCTCCAAACTGTTCACTGGGTCAAAAGATACTGAGTAAAGTTGTAGGAGTCATCCTTAGCTCCACTTGCTTCTTAGATTTGCACCATATCCTCTGGACTGACCTTGGCTTATCAGAAGGGCGAACCAGCACTGGACAACCCTCTGAATCTATCCCACCAAGGAGAAGCATGAGAACAAGAAGAATACCTGCCATGTTAGCCTTTCATTTGTGTTTTCATATTGGTCCTTCTCCCCTAAAGATCCTCCCCCTTTTTTTTCAAGTGTGAGAAATTGGGTAAAATAAGCAGATATGTGAGACCAGATGATCCCTTTCAAACCGTTGTGCTGGTTCCCATGGTTGCAGATGTTTCAGCTAAAACGGTCAGTGGAGCAAACACTCCATGCACCATGAGCATTTCGACCTCTTCAGTCTGACAGATGAACAGGTTTTGATTTTTTTGAAAACAATCTAGGTTAGAGCCTGTGAAGCCCTGAGAATGAAGCTTCACAGAGCAAAAATAAATAATTGAAGACATTAAAGTGAGTAAATAAAAAAATTAGCCAGACTCCAGCATCACTGAAAAAGCCATGGTCTGAGGAGATACTGAAACAGGTTGTGGTCTTCTCTAGTTGCATAGTTCCAGAGAGCAGAGATTCATGGGGGGCATATCCTCTTTCTAGGCTAGAAAGGATTTAACTGGCGCTTCTCCATCTCAAACATCATGACATACGTATGAGTGAGAGATGGGATGAAAACATGCCATGTCCCCTCTCTCTGTTTCCATTCTGTGTTTTGACCCTGTGAGGAGAAGAGATGATGCATGTCCTGCCCTTTTTGACAACTCCCACTGCATTCATATGACTCTTACTTTGTGTGCAAAACACGGTGTGGTGCTGGTGCTGTGGCTGCCCTGCCGGGTGAGAGTTCGCTTCTTTTGTCTTTGTCTTAGCACGAGGTAAATCCGGACATAGAGTAGCAGAGTCACCATGAAGGGGAGGTAGAAGGACACCAAAGAGGAGTAGATAATAAAACTAGGATTGGATATGGAACAGACACTGGGATCCGCTGGGGAGGAGAAGAGAGAGAGAGAGAGAGAGGAGTGGCTGAGCTGCTTCAGTTGAGTACAAGGAGGCTCTGATGTGTTCACGAAGCCAATTGAAAGGTGAGGAGGCAGCCTAAGGCATGTAAATATATCCTATCTTTATTGTTGCAAATCCTGTGGCCTTCTCAGCCACCTAACTGATGCTTAAGATGGACTCTATCTAGGGCCATCTAAGATGATCCAGCATGCATCTGCTTGCTTTTCTGGACAACAGGTCTCCCCCTGTCTCCCACTATCTGTTTATTCCCATCCTATCTCAAAGGACCTTTTCTCCTTTCATCTTTTCTCCTATTCCTCTGACAGCCACTGAGTTGTCCAGATGCAGAGCTGTGCCCTCACCCCATCATCCGCCCACTGGACCAGGCAGTGGGGGACGGTAACATTTCCCACTCTTTGTCCCCTTCATACTTTAAGCACTGCATAGAGAATAGGGAGCAGAGGACTTCTGTCTGGGGTTTAGGTGGAGAGGAAGGTTCTGTTGATCCTCTGCTTCCAGGGAGAATGGACTGCCCTGGATGAGAGGAAGGAGCAAGACCAACCTGTTTCCAAGCAGGATGATAAACTGTTTGCTTTTCTTAAGGGATTAGGTGAGGAAGCAGACAGACAGCTGGGTGAGAAGGAGGTTTCTCTCAGGCAATGTCAATATGCAATCCTTGCTGCTTAAAAATGTGTCCTGTGCCAAGTTTAAAACTTCCTTGACACCAGCAGGATGTGGTGAGCCTGACGTGTGTATGCTGGACATGCTGCAGTGTCTGGAGATTTGTTCTGCGCGCAGAGTGATTGTTTGGGGAGGATCTGTAGACCTGGACACTTTGATGGGCATTGATCTGGCAGTAAAGCTGGAAGGTCTGTCCTCAGAGCAATAATCAGTGTTTGCCTGAGCAAATAGCAAGTTTATAGACAAGAACACATCTGCTCACCAGCACTGAAAGTTTTCCTTCCCCTTCAAAGTGTGCATTTTAGTTGCCTAAAATTTCCTGTAAAGTCTGAAGGGCTCGCGTTAGATGACCTTGCCACACAGAGGACTGCTTCATTTCCAAACCCTCCCTCCATGCTGTTCTTCTGGACATAACCTACCTGTAGTATTGAAGCCGAAGAGGAGAGGGCACGAGACTGCAAATGCCAGCATCCAGACTATCACAATCATGAGAGTGACCCTCCTGCAGGAGCTCTGCCCAGTGCTGTATTGGTACTGAACTGGTTTCACCACTGCAGTGTATCTGCAGACCAAACCAGCTCCAGAAAAAGGAGAGGTAAGAATGGAGGGAGGAAAAGGGCCATGTTTTGTAAAGAGAAATGAGGCACATAATGAACATGATCATGAATGTGGTAAAGAAATCCTTTCATCAAGGAGAGAAGATTAGATGATGCGACCAGCAATTTGTGGAAATGGTAAGCAGAGCATTTTGGGGAAGGAACAGAGAAAAACAGTTAGTTGGCAGCACTCCAGGCAAATGCTCTGTGGAACTGGCAGCATTGGGAAGCTACAAAGTTTGGGGTACCAGAGGGATCTAGAAACCCTAGGAATCCCCCAGCCCTCAAGCTTCTAAGGCTATATGCATACTGCTGGGAAAGAACGGTCCCTGGAAACAAACACAGCCTGCTACACTGTGTATCTCAGATGTGTATGCTCTGGTGTTGGACTTGCTGACAGCCAGAGGATTGCTCAGGGGTGAGCGTCCAAGGCATTTGGCTGCTGGGATGCCCCAGGAGAGGCAGCTCAGCAAGGCTAGGATCTGGCAGTCTCGTCTGTAAGATAGCCTGGGAGCTGCTCCTTGCAGAAAAAGACAAAATAGAACAGGGACAAATACTCCCATGGAGGGACACCAGACCAACCCAGCACTGAGAGCTGCTTTGAGTGGTTATCCTTGACCTATGTATTACAGAGGTACAGCATGCAGTGTTTTTTTCTACCCCCCACCTGTCGGTCTTAAAAGCACCACTTCTGCTGAGATTGCAGCTCACGCTTCTCAGCATTGCTTAAAATAGGCCCAGTTTTAAGAAAACTGAAAACCAGGGCAAGGCTGAAGATGAGCCAGCAACAATCTTCACCCCTTACTATGTATATGGCAGGATTTTCTTTATTAAAATGTCATGAGGGAGGTCTCCAGGAGAAACCTTCCTTGAGATTCATTGGGAATTAGATGACCGATTCTGCTTCCTGCCTGAGAATGTGGGTGACTACCTACTGGTGGTGTTTTATTGCTTGTTCCCCTCTGTTCTTAAGTACAGACTTCTAGCACATGGTAGGCAGAGCCTAGCAGTAGTGGCAGCGACAGAGTTGCAGGGAGGTTTTGTTTTCCTGAAGACAACAGCACTGCCTGTGCAAACCCCGCTTCCTTGGGCCTGCCACATAGGGTATGAGGCTGTCCCTCACCTCCAGACTATCCCCCAGCACGCCGTGGCTCTCACCTGTCAATGCTGATAGCGCAGAGGTTTAAAATGCTGGCTGTGCACATCATTACATCCATGGTGACAAAGATATCGCAGTAGATGCGGCTGAATGTCCAAACTCCTCCGGTCACCTGCACCAGCAACCACAAAACCATCAGCTGTGTTGTGCCCCAAGTGCTGAGAAGTTATGTGTGAGGGAGGTGTTCTCCAACTATTTCAAAAGCTAGGTGAGTTCATGTCCACTGTAATGTGCAGGGTGGAAACAAAGCACCTGTGCTGTTTGCTAGAGAACAGAGCATGAGGTCATGGAGAAGGAGCCATCTGTTGATTTTAATCCTGTAGTTACTTGTGCTGTTTTGAGGCTAATTGGAATATTTTAATGAAAAAAAAATTATAGGCTGTGAAAAGCAAACAATGGTGATGTCTACTTCACTCATAGACTTGCTGAGACGTATAAAAACAAGGACACAAATACAGATAAGGAGAGTCTCTCTCTCTCTGGAAGCTGGTGTGTCTTCTGCTTCCTGCTGTGTAACCCAACTAATAATCATTTTACTTCTAACCTCCCTCGCCAATCCTCCAAACTCATCTTGCACATAAGGCAGACCCTGGGGTAAGGTAGAGGGATGGAAAGAAGGTGGAAGGGTGGTTGGGCGCCCCTTCCGGGGACTCTGGTTTCTGGGAGGGGTATTGTGTTTCTGTATTACAGCTAACTTGTATATTTCTGTATATTTCTGTAAATATTCCTGTATATTGTGTATATATCTGCTTTTAAATTGTGCAAAGCTGTAAATAGAGCTTCATTCCTTAACTTCCAGCCGTCTGAGTCTAGTCTGGGAGATTTTTTTCATAGCATGGGTTGTGGGTAACTCCCGAACCATCACATTACTCTTACAGAGGGAGTCAGAGTGAACAAATAGAGAGCAGCTATTCCTTCTCTTAAGGCACAGAGTGATAAATTGATGTAGATTTGCTACCACTGTATATATTCTTTGATTAAGGATCATCTGAGAAAATCTAAGGGCTGAAAATGTTTCTCAGCTTAGCTGCTGGAGTTCTCTTGCAGGCAATGAGCTGGAAAAGTGCTGCAAATGTCATGAAACAGAGACCTGAGACCCAAGGCTTCCCCAAAACTTTGCTTGAATTCTTATCTCAGTTACAGATTTTGATTATTAGATCTGAGTGAGAAACTCACAAGCTATTTGGATAAGGAGTTTGGGTTTGCTACCATGTCAAGCTTTTGTTCTGGCTTAAATTTATCTGAAGTGTACAATTGGGAAAACTTAGCTGTGGCCAGTCTTCATGATGGCAAAAAAGCATTTTTTGGCCTAGCCACCAAGTTGTTGACAGTGACCTTTACAGTCGATACCAATATGCTCCAAGCACCACGTGGCACTGCAACCTTGAGGGCTGGGATGATAGCCTGACTCCTAGTTAAGTAGCCTGCCTCAGCACCTGCTCCTTTTAGGAGATGAGCAAGAAAGGAGCCTGCCTTCCAGAAGATAAGCCTTCTGGGTTAGTAAATAAATCTAATGCTGTGCTGGTTGGAGAAGGAGGGTAGGAGAGAAAGAAAAAAGAAAAGTCTTGCATGGAGAGACCCTGGATTTTAGCCTTCATCTCCATAGATTCTGCTGGTTCAGCTGTATCCTGGGAAGCTATCAGAAACTGGCACTAGTTCCTGGTCTCTCTGCTTAAATTTAGACTGCATCTAGAATACTGTGTCTGGTTTAGGGACCTCAGTAGAGGAAAAACATTGCTAAATGGGAGTGAGTCCAGTGGAGGGCCAACAAGACACTCATAGAATCGCAGAATGACCCAAGTTGGGAGGCACCTTAAAGATTATCTAGTACCAATCCCACTGCCATGGTTAGGGACATCTCCTAACAGATTGCTCAAAGGCTCATCCAGCCTGGTCTGCCTGATCCAGCCTGATCTGAAACACTGCCAGGGATGCGGGCTGAAGCACTTGTCCTGTGAGGAGCAGCTAAGGGAACAGGGATTGTTCAGCCAGGAGATGGCTTTGGAGGGGGACTAACTGTAGTCCCCTAGTGGCTACTGGGAGGTTATTAAGAAAGTTGGAGCCAGGTTTGTCACAGGCAATAGGCATATGTTAAAAGAAGAAAAGTGCAAACTGATTATGAGGGTAAAGTCCATAAGGACTGTGAGGCAGTGGAGCCAGTCGCACAATGAGTCTGCACAGGCTCCATCCTTGGAGGTTTTCAAGACCCACTCAAAAATCCCCATTCCAGATCAGGCTGGAAAGGGCGCCACAAGTAAGCTTAGCCTCTAAGGCAGTGGGTCAACCCAGCATGTGTTGATCCATAGGAAGGACATGGCTCCCCACAGAGTTTGCATAAGTTTCCATAACTACGGAACTCACTCTGAGTTATTTCCAGAACTGTTTGAAGAAATAATCCTGAGAAATTTAAATGTATTTGACCGTGCTATTATTCCTGCACAGAAACCTGCTGAGGTGAGCTGTGTCTTTAGGGTGTTCTCTGCTGGACCCAGCTGCTATGTGTCAGAAGTCAGGAATTGAAGGAGGCAGTCTTCCATTTGACCCCCTGACTCTGAATGAATGCAGGGAAGAGAAATGGGAATTGCTATGCAAAATGCAGTAAGGAACTGTGCTTTCACCTTCAGTTCTCTTGATACTTGTGGAGCTCTTTTGTTTTCTTTTAAAATAAACAAGCAAAGGGGGAAGGGGGGGAGGGAAACCAAAACACAAACCAACAAACCAAAGCTTTAGAGTTTTTCTGCACAATGAGGGAAGAGAAGGATGAGGGGGAGACCTCATTGCTCTCTACAACTACCTGAAAGGAGGTTGTAGTGAGGTGGGGGTTGCTCTCTTTTCTCTAGTATCAGGTGGTAGAACAAGAGGATATGGCCTAAAATCATGCTGTGGGAGGTTTAGATTGGATATTAGGAAAAAAATATTTACCGGAAGAGTGCTCAGGCATTGGAATAGGTTGCCCAGGGAGATGGTGGAGTCATCACCCCTGGAGGTGTTTAAAAAAGGTGTAAACATGGCACTTCGGGACACAGTTTAATAGCCATTGTGGCCTTAGGTTGCCAGTTGGACTCGGTTATCTTTGCGGTCTTTTCTAACCAAACAATTCTGCAATTCTACAAGCAAATTGAAGGCTGTCCCTCTGAAACTGGCAACCTTAATAGGTATGTTCATTTTTAAAATAAATCCCACACAGTTTTTGTGTTCTTTGCACATTTGGAGATCTGCTTGATGACCTTGATACATATTTTTAAAAGTATAAATGCTGGAATCCTTTGCAGTGCAGCCTAGTGTGGGGTTTTTTTCAGTAGTCTGAGGGCAAATGCAATGCATTGTCTGTGTGATATGTGGAGTCTGAAGAGTATTTGAAGCAGGAGCTGGTGACAGGTGTTTCCATGAAAGCCAGCTGCTACTAGCCTAGCAGATGTGTAAGCATTTCACTGTGGGAGTTTCCAAGGTCCTGAGCACATTCAAATGCTAAGCCCAAGAATGTGAACCATTCAAACTCAAGGTGGCAGTGGGAATAGCTCTGAAGTGAACCCTCTCAGGATGCTGCATTCAGATCACACCACCTGCATACTCAGCTGTAGCTTGTACTAAGAGGATATTTGGCAGATCAAAACATTTGGGGTTAAAACCCAGCCACAACTTCTAAAATGGGGAGTAGCTCCGGTGAAGTAGTTAATATTTACCTGTGGGGTATGTGAACCCAGAACACATTCCAGAATTTAACAATGAAGGAGAGCCTTTTTATTACAACCCTTGATCATAATTTTTAATCCTATTTCTGCTATTCCTTTTATTGCTTGGTTCCACTTATCTTTGATACATCAGCTAGAACTTGCTAGTGTGGATTTCTGGTTTTCATGTGCTGGCAGGGCATATGTTCTTTATCCTTCGGGTGCCTTTTGTCCAGGAATCTCAAAGCACATCACAGGTATTAATTCAATGAATCCTCACAACTGCCTGGGTGAGGTGGATGGTCAAATATTATTCTCTTATAGCTGATGACAGCAAACCACAGAGACATGAGCTGATACAAATCTTTCATTACCACTCAGTACATGTGCAGCTGAAGTGGGAAGAGAGTCCAGGATGAAATCCTGGCTCTGCCAAAGACAATGCTGAAGCTCCCTAAAGACTATTCATGGCAGGTTCTCACCTCACTCATCTTTCCTGATGACCAGTTTGCTTTACTCACAGAATTACAGTATTAATATTTTTAACTTTCCAACCCTGTAGGAAGTTGTCTTTTTTGTCTTTTTTTTTCTTTTTTTTTTTTTCTATAAACTATTGTGCATTCAAAATCTTGATGAATCCACTGCTCTCCTGAATCTTTAAAAATAAACTAGAGTCTCCATGGATCAGATATATACATGGTGATGCCATATTTCCATGGATGGGGAAGTAGGAACGCGAAGTTGCATCAGGTGATGACAAGGGTGGAAATAGCAGTGCTCACTTAAGCATTTTGTGTTTAAAAGAG
>VWYK01065797.1:2460-30293 GCA_013399775.1 Semnornis frantzii | reverse complement strand
TTCTTGGGGGTGCTGCTAGCAGCCTGCAGCTGTGATTTGGCTTCTTAAACACTTAACACTCTGTATGGTGAGAGTAAGAACATCAGGCCTGCTGAGGAGGGGTGAACTGTTGAGCTCAGCAGCCACTCAATTGCCTGTCTTGCCTTAGATGGTAGTCTGGCAAGCCCCATGAGGTAAAAGCAGTTGTAGATGCTGCTCTGATGTATGGGCCACAGAACACAAGACAGCATTACCCAGATTCCCTAAACAGAGCTTCAGACTGGACCACAGTAAGTCATCTTCTGAAGCTTTTCCACCCTTGGAAGTAGAACTGGATGTTGTGAGAAGACCGAGAAGGATGCTCCAGCCCATACTGCTACATGTCCTCTATCTATAAAATGACTGTAAGGCATGATGGTATTTCATACCACGAAACCCCAGTGGGCAGGATACTCTAATGCCACTACCTCAGAAACTGTGGTTGAGCTTCAGTAGCCAGGCCAGCCACAGCATCAGAGGTTAGTAAAGCACTGGGGTGCCAGTACTGCTATATTAGACCTAACTGTTGACCCCTAAAGATGGCTACACAGAGTGCTGAATAGCATTTTTGTACCAGAAACTTCATTAGATGGAGATGAGGATTTTGAGATTATAAAAATGATCTGATCATTGCTCTGTCACAGTCTTCCCAAAAGACTTCTCTGAAAGAGACTGTTCTGGTCTGCATGACTGATAAAATGACAGATTTCATGGAGAAGGTCCAGGCCACAGACAGCTTTAAAAATTCAGTGTAAAGCACAAAGTTCACAAGTGACATTTAAATCTGAGGTATTCATCCATCTGCAGCTTCTCCATAAATAATGGCCAGGTCTCAGACATCCACTTTGCCAGATGTTCCGTGGTGAATAGGTATTGTACATTATTTTTTCGGGGACTGAATGATTTCTTGGGGATTTCCTGGCCCATAGTGTACTGAAACATGATGCCATTGCTGCTTGATTGGTAGCATCACTGATCCATGAACAGTAGCAAATATCTAAATGACTCTGGGTATTCATGGACTATTTTTTAAACCTTAGACTTGCTGGAGTCCCACAGCCTAGTTCTCTAGGAGATACTGTGCAATACTGGGAGTGGTTATCGGGGATATGTGCAGAGTCTTCTTCCTGTTGTTTGGATGAGTTTTGGATCAGCTGCGTGGATTATCTAAGCTCCGTAGATGAAAATTAATCTTGAGTGGGTCTACAAAACCAGCTAGGGAAATCACCTACCATTGTGCTCACAAATTGTCACCACAGTACTGCATGAGGACAGAGGCTGCTTCACAGATGTGCTGATTTCTGTAACCACTGGAATACACTTGAGGGGATGGGCTGTTCCAGTCTTAAATCATAGAGTCATAGAACATGAGAGGTTGGAAGGTACCTCTAGAGATCATTGAGGCCAATCTCCCTGCCAAAGCAGGATCACCAAGGGTAGTCCACATGGGAATGCATCCAGGCAGGTTTTGAAAGTCTCCAGAGAAGGAGACTCCACAGCCTCTCTGGGCAGCCCATATCTTGTTTTACTTTTAAGAATGTTGTGTAGTTGCAGTCAAGTTGCAGAGTCCAATTCTGTCCTGTCAAGATGGCATCTCCCTATACATGCTTATACCTTGCTTTTTAATTATTCTCTCATAGAATCATTTAGGTTGGAAAAAACCTTCAAAACTGAGTCAACCATTAATTCTAACAAGTCCACCACTAAGCCATGTAGCCAAGCACCACATCTACACAACTTTTAAACACATTCAGGTGACTCGACCACCTCCCTGGGCAGCCTGTTCCAATGCCTGACAACCCTTTCAGTAAAAATAAAAAATTCCTAATGTCCAGCCTAACACCTCCCCTGATGCAGCTTGCAGACATTTCCTTTTGTTCAATCACTAGTTACTGGGAAGAGAAGACCAACACCCACTTCACAACAAGCTCCCTTCCTTCAGCTTCCTTTTCTTCAGAACAAACAGCCCCAGCTCCCTCAGCCACTCCTCTCAAGACCTGTTCTTTAGATTCTTCGCTAGCTTAGTTGCTCTCCTCTGGACCTGCTCCAACACCTTGATATCTTTCTTGTGTTCAGTGTCACACAGCTGAGCTGTACACACCTGCAGGCCGGCTGCAGGACCACTCCACACAGATTAGTCTAAATGTTGCTACTGATTTTGTTGAGTCATACAGTATTGTGGCGCTCTCTTTGGTTTTGCTCTCCCCAGCAACACTGTACTTAAGTAATTAACCATCATTGCCCTTATCAATAATGCTTATACACAGACCAAACCCTTAATTTATCTTAGTTCTGCTGGGACTGCAGTGGGCACAGTTTGGGAGTGTGATTTGGAGTTACACAAGGGAAAAGCTTAGGCTGGGTACCAAAGCTTAAAGCTGTTGCATATTCAACATACTCCACTGACAGAGAAGTGATGTAGGCCACTGCCTCTCCCTGCTACTTGATCAGGTCTCCTTCTACCTTCATAGTAAGTCTGACATCTGCTGTTGCTATCCTGTCTTGTCTTACTTTCTGTTCATGCACAGCACACTCCATAATGAGGGTAGTAAGGGACTGGCACAGGCTGAACAGAGAGCTGGTAGATGCCCTGCGGAAACAGCCAAGGTCAGGTTGGACAGGGCTCTGAGCAACCTAATCTACTTAAAGATGTCACTGCTCGTCACTGGAAAGGGTTGGATGAGATGACCTTCAATGGTCAACCAACCCAATCCAAACCATTCTATGGTTCTATGATTCAATTATGCGCACAAGTCAAAATCCCTCTCTGCTTCAGCTCTTGTTTTGCAGAGAAGAGGACAGCCAAAGGTGGGCAGTTGCCAACACAGGACTTGCCCCACCTTTCAACCTGATCCCAGCTTGCCCCTTACAGAAAGAGCATGAGGCTTCAGTGTGATTATGGTTCAGAGGCTTGTTCTGCCTCTTAGCAAGAGAAAAGGGTACTAGGGCTCAGCTAAAAGCTTACAGCTGATAGATGTTCACTCCATTTTTTTCCGTATCTCCCAATTTTTGTGAATTTGTGTAAAAATGCTGAAAAGAACAGATAAAAATGTCACCTGTGGCATGCCTTCATGACTTTACTTTTGTTTAAAAATATACTTGTCCCAGGAGTGGCTTCACTAATTCGGTATTTTGCCACAGCATGGGAAGATTTGATTTCTACCTTTGCTGCCCTATGTCTGATGGTGTTGTCCATACTGTGTACGATTGTGACAGTACATTTCTATGCTGACCAACATGCAAAGATCAGGGAAATGGAGAGTAAGACCCCAAAGGCTTAATGAGTCCTTTGAAGCTATTGTGAAGATGCTGACATCTTAAAGAGATTTTGAAGTGTTTTCTTCCCATCTTCATCTGTTTGTCAGCTTACTCGGGGAATGTCACTTGGAGTGACCTACCATCATGCATGTTAAGGCTTTTAAACTCCGCAGGAGATGAGGATTGTCTTCTCTAGGTTGTTTCTTGGCCAGCAGGAGTAGGGAATGATCTAGGCTCAAAGCTGGGTTCCTGGTAAGGTATTTCCACCCTCTTGCTTCCCCTGCCATTCCTCAGTCATCATGATGCTCATTGGCAACCCTTCTGCCTGGTGGAGCTTCAAAGCTGCTCAATTGAAAGTGGTATTAGCATAGCAGAAAAGCAAGGCTCGTGGTATCTGCTGCTGCTGCTGAATGGACCTGTAATGAGTTGTCCAGCATTTGTCCAGTTTATAAGGTCCACCTGTGTGAATTTGTGGACTACCATCCACCCCATAAGTGGCCCAGAGCTAGCTGAGAGGTTAAAGTGTGAATGGACTCTATCTGTAGCAGAGCTGGCCCATCCTGAGAGCACTGGTTACCTCGTACTGTGCCTGTATTATGCTAATCGTTCCTAAAACGTACTCACCTCCAGGTACACCACCCATGGCATCACCAAAGTAGCCAGCAGCAAGTCTGCCACCGCCAGGCTTACCACAAGGTAGTTTGTTGTGGTTTGCAAGGTGCGTTCCCTCAGCACAGCTATGCAGACCAGCACGTTCCCAAAGATGACAGCCAAAATCAAGATGCAGTAGCAGAGGGCATAGTAGGCATGTGAGTGTGGTAGGTCAGGCTCTGTAGCGTTGTCTGCCCCACAGTGAATGGGGCTGGTGGTGTTAGGATGACTGCTGGTTCTTGTGAAGACAGCCATGGAGACACTGCTGCAAAGAGAAAGAGAGAGGTGACTGAAAATCAGAGCTCTACAATAATTGTGGAGAACAGTGCCTTTTGTGGACAGGGTACAGCTTTCATACTTCTTTTCATCAATGCCACTTCAAGCCAATTATCTGCTCAGATACAGACAGACCTTTCCTTAAAGTGTTGCTTGGCCTGCCTTGTTTTGCACCAGATCTGAGCCAAGAGAAGAATGCATGATTTCACCTCCTGTGTGCACCTGAAAGGTGGCTCTTATATAACTGATGCAGCTGTGTAGAAAGCGGCAAAGGTTTTAAGAAGCACCAAAGTCACACCACAGTATGGATCAACTGGGTAAGAGCAGAGTTGGAATGACAACAATTTGTAGTGCTGAGGAATGAAGCTACTGAAACTAGGACTTGCCCAGAAGCTTGGACTCTTCTTCTTAGGGTCTTTCTTCTGGGAAGTACCCTCCCTTTTCCCTCATCAAAAAATGTCTTAAAGAACTTCGAGCACTCAAGTGCTTCCAGCCTGGCAGAGAGATTGCATCTGCAATGCTCAAGTAGCTTCTTGAACCCTGGCTGCCTGACAGTAAGCACCACCTACTCAATTACTCTTTTCCTGCAACGTCTTTCTGTCAAATTCCATTCAAATAAGGCTCTGCTTCAGCCCTCCCTGCCTCACCAAGGCCTGACTACCAGCACTAGCCCCATTTCATCCATATCATGCTCTCTGCTTTCCATGCCTGGCCAGAAGATGTGCTTCCTGTGTCAAAGAGCAAATCGACTTGTCTTTTGGGATGAAATGGTGCTTTGGGACATGGTTTAACGACCATGATGGTCTTAGGCTGATGGTTGGACTTGATTATCTTAGAGGTCTTTTCCAACCAAAACAATTTTATGATTCTGATTCCATGAAATGATGGAAGGATGCTTGCATGGTACCCTGCATTTCTTCTTAAAATAGATTCATGATTGTCCTGAGAAATCTACCCTTTCTTGATTTAGGAGTATGATTTCTTTTTTTCCAGGAATCTGAAGGTTGCTGTGCCAGGGTTGTTCTGTGACATTTAATTGTTCGTATCGAACTATTATTTTTTCCTTGCTAGTGCTCCCATTGCTGAACTCATCATCAGTGTGACAGGTATGAAAGCCAAGAACAAAATGCTGTGATGCTAACAGTATAAATATGACTCTTTTTTCTACCTCACCTCTTGAGCAGCAGCATCTGTGATGCTCACACTCCTGGATGAGTAGCTGTGCAATAGGTATAAATTGCTCCAACCTGCTGGGGTAAAATAATACTTAAAACTGGTGTCACTTGCCCCGCTGCTTTATAGTTGGGAGGGGATAAGGGCTGAATGGGATGTAATGGAACTTCCCTCTGTCCCATGAACATGGATCCCTCAGGACAGGAGCAGAACAACCCCTTCTGGCATGTTTTTGGTTTGAAAGTGCCTGTGCTTGTCTCTTGTATATCCCTCTTCTGCCTGCTCCTGACAAAGAAGTTCAGCCTTCCACTAGATCTCAAGGATTTCCTGCAGCAGAGTCCAGGAGGGTTTTATGAAAAAACAGTCTGGCTGCAGCCACCCAAAGAGAGAACTCCTTTTGCAGTACCAACACAGCTTCTGCTCTGGGAAATCTGTATTCTCTAGGGCCATGAAAGGCTACTTCTGTAGTCTTGGAAAAAGACTACATAAAGCAGCTGCCCAGCCGATAAGCAGAGCCACACCAGGGAATGAACAAAACATCACCCATAATATAACCAAAAGCCCTGAGGCACCCCATTACACACTTGTCTGCAAGCACTAGTTTTGACTCACCTGAAGCACAGTCTTCTCCAGCAGGAATCCTCCCATCTCCCTGCCCCCAGTCTTGCCCGGCCCCCATCCCTGTACTGCCATACAGGCTCCATGGCCCCACTTGCTCTACTGCCAAACCAAGCAAGTAGCGGGGTAGTGAGATCCCTGGGGTGGTGGTGGCGGCATACAGGGACGCTGTCACACCAGGACACCAGGGTACGGGGATCTCCACCACCCGGGGCACCCGGGCAGCAAGCTGCGGCAGGCGCAAGGGTAGCTGCCGTGGGGACGAGCAGACGGAGGGGAAAACGGAGGGATGCTGCTGTCGTGACTCTCGGCCTCGGAGGGGTCCGGGTGCGGATTCAGGTAGAGATGACGGGGTCCGGGCGCAGGTTCAGGCCCGGGTTGCAAGGTGCAGGAGAGGGCATCGGGGTCCGAGCGCAGGGTCCAGACGCGGCCGCAGCTTTGGGTCCGGCTCTGGCTGCGGCTTCTGCTCCGCGCCCACCGCTCCCGCACCCGAGGTGCAGCGGCAGCTTCGCGGCTCCCCGCCGTGCTCCCGGTCCGGGGGTGCCGTGTGTCCCGACAACACCGTGGATCAGGGCGAGGGAGGGTGGGGAAACCCAGAGGAAGGGATGTGGGGAGTGGGCTCCGCGGAAAGGCACCGGCAGCACCTAAGGAGCAACAATCAGGACTTACCCCGGTCCGTCGGGCCCCGGCTCCACTGCCGAGAAGGGCTCGCTCCGCTTCTGGTCGCGATCCCACCGCCTCCCGGCACGACCCTGCTCCCTCCTGCCGCCCTCCCGTCGCGGAGCCACGGGGCGGGGCCGGGCTGGACACCGCCTCTCCGCCCGCCCCCCTCCCTGCCCCGCCGGAGGCAGCGGGGCCGGGAGGCTGCGGTGCCCGAGGAGCGGGCAGCGAGCTCTGGAACTGCCCTCCCGCTCCCGTCCTCAAGTGCCCGAGAGGTTGTCCTTCTCCCAAAGGGAGGGGCCGGGCGTAGGGGTCTTAGCTGATTTTGAATCCAGGGGCCGCATCAAGGAGTGTACGTTGCTGAGGGACTGACCTCTTTCTGACTGCTCATGGCTTGGATGGGCACACGCTTCGTTGGGTGAAAAACTGGCTCGATGGCTGGGCCCAAAGAGTGATGGGGACTGGAGCTGAACCCAGTTAGTGGCCAGTGGTGTTTCCCAGGGCTCTGAATTGGGGCTAATCCTAACAATCTTTATCAATGATTTGAAGAGAATTGAGTGTGTCCTCAGTAAGTTTGTAGATAACACCAAGCTGGGTGGGGGTGTTGATCTGCCGGAGGGCAGGAAGACTCTGCAGAAGAATCTGGACAGAATGGATCAACGGGCCTAGGCCAACAGCATGACATTCAATAAGGTCAAGCGCTGAGTGCTCCACAACAACCCCATGCAATGATATGTGCTTGGGAAAGAGTGTCTGGAAAGCTGCCTGGTGGAGAAGGACCTGGGGATGCTGGTTGATGGTCAGCTGAATATGAGCCAGCGGTGGGCTCAAGTGTCTAAGAAACCAACAGAATCCTGGCTTGCATCAGAAATAGTGTGACCATCAGCTCTATGGATGTGATTGTCCCCCACTATTGGTACAGTGAGGCCACATCTCAAATACTATGTTCATTTTTAAGCCTCTCAGTACAAGAAGGACATTGAGGTGCTGGAGTGTGTCCAAAGAAGAGCGGTTAAGTTGGTGAAGGATCTTGAACACAAGTCTTATGAGGAATGGCTAAGGCTTCTTTGGTCTTCAGAAGTGGAGACTGAGGGGATGCCTCATTGCCCTCTACAACTGCCTCAAAGGAAGTTGAAGAAAGTTGGGAGTCTCTTTGTTCTCACACACAAAAAGTGACAAGAGGAACCAGTGTCAAGTTGCGCCAGGGGAGGTTTAGATTGAATATTAGGAAGAATTTCTTCACAGAAATGTTTATCAGGCATTGGCACAGGTTGCCCAAGGAAGTGGTGGTAGTATTAAAAGATGTGTGACTGTGGTGCTTAGGGATGTGGTTTAGTGCTAGTGACTTAGCAGTAGTGGCGGGATTGTGAGCCGTAGGTGCACAGTTGAACATGATGATCTTTAAGGTCTCTTCCAATCTCTATGGTTCTAGGATTCTAAGAGCGATAGAGAGCTGGGAACTCAAAATCTAAACCTATGTTGTGGCAGAGTGGGGGAATATGCCTCAAACAGAGTTAGAATGGATGGCAAACAGGCAAATCCCTTCAGGAGATGCTGTGAGTGTGCAGCATTCAGGAAGTTTGCACTTGAAAACTGAGGTGCACTTTAAAAAGTAGAAATTGTTTTTAAAAGGGCAAGAATTGAAAAAAAAACAAAACCCAAACCTACCTTAAACTTGAGATGAAAAAGTGCTGGGTATCTGAGGAGGAAGCCAGGAAGAAGGTCATGCTGAGGAAGTATTCATCTCCTGGGACTGCTGCCTGTAGCCACAGATACTATGGTCAGAGAATGGTTATAATCACTATCCCTGAGATGTAGCTTCCCTTGAGGTCTGAGGTCAGGTCTCTGAGGCCCAATTCTCCTTGGAATGTGATCCCTGGGAAGGCTTTCTGGAGTAAAAATTATCCTAATGGGCCTTTTCTCTCCTGGGTTTGGGCTGTGGTCACCACCTATTCTGACAGAGCAAATGGGGCTCACTGTGGCTCGTTATGAGTGTAGAGGAAACTCAGCTGCAGGGAAGAGATTTCACTTCCTAGCTGTGCAAGAACTGTAGGGCCTGCACTGTGTTCCCAGTATGGATGACTCTTCTGGTCAGAGTACTGGTTAGGGTAACCATGGGCTAACTTGTAGGTGGGAAAGAAGAATAGGAGATACTCTGAGGGCAGGTGTGCAGAAAAGCTTCTGTGGAGGCCAAGGTCACTGCTAAATCTTGTGTGATGCGTTGGGGTACAGAAAGTGAAAGGACAGGACAAGTGACCCTAAACTGGCCAACGAGGTATTCTATTCCATATGCATCAAGTATAAATGGGGATTATGAGGGTCAAGCTCTCTTCTCCAATTACTGGTGTCCAAGGGGGACTCTGCCCATTCTTCCTTGATCCATGAGTTCCTGGATCCATTTCCAGAACTCTGCTGCTGAATCTGGTTCCTATCTACTGCTGAGTCCAGTCCAGGACTTGCCCAATGCCTGCCCACAGCATCAGTGGTGATGATGGTAATTGTCACCAAGGACATTGGTTTTGATAATGTTTTTGTATATATTTGTGTATCACTGATTCTATTTTTACTGTTTTCATTAAAGCAGTTTTGGTTTTCTTTTCCAAACCATAAATCTCTTCCAGTTATTGCCTTTCTCTTGCCCTTTGGGAAGGGAGAGGGGTTAATAGAGAGTATTTATCCTTCACCTATTGAACAGCCCAGCCCTGACCCTTGACAGAGGGGGATATGCTGTAGAAAGCACTCATACCCTTGAGGCGTGAGTGGCATGAAAATAACATGTTTAGCCTCTTTGGGGATGGTGGAAGTGCCCATACAGGGTTTGATAGGGACTAGTCAGTACCAATACCTTTAATCAACACTGAATATTCTGAGGCAGGGCAGTAGATGGTATTGGAAGAGTATTATTAGTCTCTGCCTAGAGCCTCCAGGTAAACCCTTCACAGATGTACTTGGTCAAGGATATAGCTGGAGGATATAGACCAAATGATCCATGAAGGGCTCGACAGCCACATCGACGCTGTGGGAGCTCCAAAATAATGTGTCACTGTTATGAAATTATTAAAAATCAATAATCTGTATTAATTTTGATATCCAGGCAGGGATTGTTAATAACTATGAAAATTGTTTATTAACATTAAATCTCACCAGAAAACTTATTTGCAAGGTTCAAAACACACGGTTTGGAAATTTATACATATAGGGAACAGGCAAAACTGGAACACTTTAAAGGTACCTAGCAAATGAAACGTTTTTACTGGAAGAGAAGATTTGTGCGGTCACTTATACTGCTTGCAGTTAGTTATCCTGCTTAGCCACTGGATGGATGCAGGAAGTGCCTTTCTGCTTATGGCAGAAGGCAATTAGTGATTACAAAAGTATTTAAGTATTTACTCACAAAATATTATGGGACAGTACCCAAAGCACGTGGCGGGTGGCTGCCGGTCTGAAAGCCATTAGAGGCTTTGGAGTTTCCCCAGGCTTCTGAGTGTTGGGGAAAGGAGGCAGACAATCTCTGACCTGTTCCTGACTCTATGGATGATCTGTGTTATCTCCAGGACTTCCTGTCTTGGCAGGAGGCTTTCAGGTACAGGCAGGATTTATTGTGATATGCAGTCTCGGCATGGTGTCACGCTGGCTGTGCAGGCCAATCATGTGGAGGCCTGTTCCTGATTGCTGGAGTTCCACACAGCTCAGGATATAAGGTAGTAGGAGCATGGATAGCAGAGCACCCAGATTCAATGAGAAAGCACCCATACAATAGCAGAGCACACGTTGTGCTCCCTGCTCATCTGCTTTTATACAGCCCCAGACTAATGGACCTTTGGACACAGAATAGCCAATTGGAATGGCAGTTAGACAAGCTTGGCCATATTAGGTGAAGCCATAGGCTTGCTTTACCTAAATTTGTGCAGAGCACAGACTTGCACAAGGCAAGTGTGTGTACCTTGTTTACCGCAGGGTTCAAAACAAGTCTGGGCAGGCCACAGTCCCCAGGCTCAGTGGCTCCAGATTCTTTTGTCTTATTTCCTGCAGTTGCTTCTCCCCAAAACAGAAGGAGGGAGAGCAGAAAAACATGTCTGGGCAGGCCAGGACATGTATAAGCCTATTTTAGCCTATTTAGGCCTACCATGACGGTCACAGACTACATTTACTGTGCTTGTATGTGTACAATTGAACTTCTGTTATCATCTGTCCGGTACTGCTTCCCTTCAGGGAAAGGCATTTGCTGTGCCTGGAGCAGCCAAGGCAGGAGGAAAACCCTCCCACCTATCCCCAACAGAGGCTTTTTAGAATCAGTCACAGAATTGTTTTGGTTGGAAAAGACCTCTAAAGTCATCCACTCCAACCATCAACCTAACACCACTATGGACATTAAGCCGTGTCCTGAAGTGTCATGTCCACATGCCACATCTTTCTTGAACATCTCCAGGGATGGCGACTCCACCGTTCAGAAAGGGTCCAACACACCCACATTCGTGTGATGAAAACTGGAGGAAAAAGCACACACCATGATGTTGGTCCTATCTAGCCAAGGCTGTGGGAGTCACAGGTTGGGTTTGAATGGCTCCTCCCAGTGGGGTAGAGAGCTGCAAAGAGCTTGTGGCATTTTAGCATTATTTGGGTATTTTTTAAATGCAGGGTTCTTTGTAAGCGATTCCCAAAGATTATGGCCAGCAAGGTGCTCACGTTGTCTCTAGGAGGCCAGGACCACAAGGCACTACTGCAATACCCTTTCCTGATGTCATCAGTTGGATGCAATAGTTAACCACAGATTGATAAAGAGACATTACCTTGCACCTCTAAGAAGGGATTCAATAGGGAGAAGCTAGTGCTTTAGCCACAAAAGCACTGCTGTTCTGAATCACTTCTTTATCTTCCAGTCTTGAAACCTTCCCTGTTGCCTTGTCTTGTGTGTTGGTGGAACCTCTGGTGCTGCCAGGGTGGCCCTTGTTATGAATACCCAGCCCTTTACCATTCTCTGGTCCTGAGAGGTCTGCAGCAATCTGTCCTCATCAGCCTGCTCATCAGATTTATGAGACATGTGGACAGTAGGAGCTGGTGAAACTGGATTATTGCTTTGATTATTTTTACCTCTTTTAATACTACTTTGACTCGAGGGGGAAAAACCAACCCAGTTGTAATTGTCGCTGCTGTGTTTAAGCTTGTTCTCACCAATTCTCCCTCCCCATTCAGGGTGAGTATTTTCACAGGCCTTTGTCTTGTTCTCCTAAGACTGAAAATTCTTTGGCGTAAGGATTCAATGATCTTGTTGTGTTTGCTCTGTGGTAGAGGTCTTGTGGAGCAGGATTATAATCTGTGTGACGGTTTAATTTAGTTTAGATTGTACCACTCACAGAGACAGGCCTGAATTAGCATTGCATGGGCAATCTCAGTTGTGATCTTTGTAGTGAATTTATTTATTTCTGTATGTATGTATGTATCCATGTCTATATGTATGTATGTATTTATTTTTATTTAGATTTAACATGACAACTTCTTCAATATAGTGCTTAGTGAAATGCCTTTCTCATAAACTCTTCCTACCTCAAAATAAAGTATGTGGCATATGTTTGCCCCAGTTAACTATTTGACATGCAACATGGTATATGCCAGCCAGGTTTCCAGTTTTCCTTGGTAGATCCTAACAACAAAGATGGTTCAAACTCCTGGATCTCCAGCTCCATCATAGGTTTTCTGCCCCCATTTGCAAAAAGTAAAGAGAGGCCATCATCCTCAAACATGGTCCATTCCCTCTAGATCTGCTCCAACTTGTTTCTCTGTTCTCACCTCCAACATCAACTCCTTTAGCTCTTCTTTTCAGCCCTACATATCCCCAAACGCTTTGGTAAAGATTTCAAATAACTTGGATAAATCTCAATATTGTTTTTTATTTTCTTCATCTCAGTCCTTGTATTTCTCTGTGCTAAGTTTGTCCAGTGAGTGTTTTGTGCACTCTGATTCTCTGATCTTTTCTGTTTCATCTTTCATTTTCTAGCCACAGTTTCAGCATCCTGTCCAGTTCCTAAATCTGTCATCTTCATACAGCCTTTTTGTCTTTCCCCAATACTTCATCTTCTCAAGCTCTCATTCTCCACTTTGCTATTGCTGTCTGTGTTGCTAGTCCACTGCACTCCTGCAGCTTAAAGGACTGTTTGCAAATGGTATTTGCTGCACTTTCACAGCACAATTGCTGTCACTTCGCTACAACCAGTGTGTGAGATGCAGTGTCCAACATGTGCCACTCAGGTGGAATAAACCTTCCATCACTCAGCCCGCAAACCAGGATGCCTCCCTGTCAATGAGCATTGATAACATACTCTGTATCCACAGCAATTTTCAAGATCTGACTGGATAAAGTCCTAATCTGACCTTGTGGTTGACCCTGTTTGGAGAAGGATGGTGATCTGAACTCCTCTAGGAGAGTCTTTCCAACCTAAATTATGCTATGCTGCTATGAAAACAACCTTGCATTGTGATGGTTTGGGAGTACCACGCCCCCCACACTTTAAAATGACCCAGACTAGATTCTCAGCCGGCTGGAAGTTAAGAGATGAAGCTATATTTACAACTCAGCACAATATACAAGAAAATATATACACTATATACAGAAATATTTACAGAAATATACAAGGTAAAGGTAATACAGAAACACAACACCCCTCCCAGAAATCAGAGACCCCAGGAGGGGCTCCCAACCACCCTTCCACCTTCTCCCCACCCCCACACCTTACCCCAAGGTAATTTCGGAGAGTCAGCCGAAGGGGGATTAGAAGAAGAGTGGTTAATGGAGTTATTCAGCAGATAGGAGAAGCCAGAGCTGCTAGAGAGCCCAAGAAGCTGCTTGCCCGAGACCCCAGAAGCAAGCAAGCGCCTCGTGACCCAGACTGCCCACTCGAGAGACTCTTATCTTTTTGTAAACATTCGCAGCAAGCCTCTGAGTGAAGTAGACATCACCATTGTTTTCCTTCATAGCCTTTAGTACAATTTTCTCTGCTAAAAAATATTCCAATTAGCTCAAACCAGCACATGCATGCTGGGTATAACATAGATAGAGCTTTTCTGACTGGCACAACCCAGAAAATTCTGATGAATTTTAAGTTCATATCCATAGCATCTAAGCAGGTTTTGTGAATTCAGCCTTGGTCATTTTAAATGTTTTACAAAACTCACTTATTTTTGCGGTGGTGACCAAAAAGGAACTCAAGCAGTTTCAGGATAATGTATGCACAACAGCTTGTAGAACCAGTACAAACTCCTTGGAGAAATGGAAGCAAGCTACCATACTCACATCAAATAAGATTCACAGGAAATTCAGACCCTGTTGATATTGATTCCCTTCTGCTCAGACTTTACCTTTCCTGTTCCCCCTTTCAACAGTCTGGAAAGGGGTGGCACATCCCAAAACTGCACAGCAGACAGAGCTTAACCCTCAGGGAATGTTTGTCATGTAAACTGCATTTGCAGTGTATTTTATACAGCAAAATAGTATTAGTACAAGGCTAGGTGGTAGCATAACAACTCTCATTCTCATCTGGTGGTTATCTGGGGTAGAGGACCTCTCTCTGATAAGAAGAACTGGGACATCAGGCTCTGCATTCCATAAAGCAGGCTGATCGGATAAAGCCAGCAACCCACCAGACTCTGAAAGTGTTGTTTTGATCCTATTTTCCTTTTACCAAACTTCGGTCATTTTGGAACACTTTTTGCAGCATATCCATGAAAAGATGGATCCTACTGTGGTTAGTTTTCTTCTACATACAGTCTTGGACAACTGGTGTTGCTCACGAGGAGAGATGAGTCTTTTAAAAATGAAGAGGGTGAGCAAGCACAAATACAGGCTGAGTGATGAGTGAATTAAAAGCAGCCCTGCAGAGAAGGACTTTGGGGTTCTGGTTGATAAAGTGCTTGACATGTGCCAGCAATGTCCACTGGCAGCCCAAAAGACAAATTCATCTTGGGCTGTGTCAAAAGACGTGTGGCCAGCTGGTCAAGGAGGGTGATTCTGCCCCCCTTCTCTGCTCTTGTTAGACCTCACCTGGCATACCATGTCCATCTCTGGAGCCCACAATACAAGAAGGATCTGCATCTCTTAAAGAAGGTCCAAGGGAGGGCCATAAAAATGATTGAAGGGCTGGAGCACCTCTCCTTATGAGGACAGGCTCAGGGATCTGTTCAGGCTGAAGGAGAGAAGGCTCTGGGGAAACTTTATAACAACCTTCCAGTACCTGAAGGAGGCCTATAGGAAAGCTGGAGAAGGGCTTTTTATAAGGACCTGTGGCGACAGGATGAGGGCCAATGGTTTTAAACTAGAGCAGGGTAGACTTAGATTGGACAAAACTTTTTACTGTGAGGGTGGTGAGACACTGGAACATATTGCCCAAAGAAGTTGTGGATACCTCATCCCTGGAAGTGTTTAAGACCAGGNCCAGTACCTGAAGGAGGCCTATAGGAAAGCTGGAGAAGGGCTTTTTATAAGGACCTGTGGCGACAGGATGAGGGCCAATGGTTTTAAACTAGAGCAGGGTAGACTTAGATTGGACAAAACTTTTTACTGTGAGGGTGGTGAGACACTGGAACATATTGCCCAAAGAAGTTGTGGATACCTCATCCCTGGAAGTGTTTAAGACCAGGCTGGATGAAGCTTTGAGCAAGCTAGTTCTCAAAAGAGGTGTCCCTGCCCATGGTAGGGGGGTTAGATCTAAATGATCTTTAATGTCCTTTCCAACTCCAGCCATTCTATGATAACTTCTGCAGAGATGCCTGAAAAAAGAAGAGCTGTGGAGGGGTTCAGGGGATCATATATAATGCCATACTTTACCTCGCAGTGTCTCCCCATGAACTCCACACTGCACTATGTGCATGGATCCCAAGTTGCTCAGCTGGATGCAGCAGCACCAGGAGATACAGGAGGAAAAATGCTGAAGGCCCAGTGTGTGTGTGTGAAAAACAACATTATCAGTGTTCAGGAGTACTGTTCTGCACAGGGCTCTGGGTTGATGAGAAGCTCAACATAAGCCTGCAGTGTGCACATGCAGCCCAGACAGCCAAACGAGTCCTGGGCTGCATCAAGAGCAACGTGGCCAGCAGAGCAAGGGAGGGGATTCTGCCTCTTTACTCTGCTCTCGTCAGACCCCATCTGGAGTACTGTCTACAGTTCCAGAGCCCTCAGCACAGGAAGGACATGGAAGTGTTGGAGCAGGTCCAGAGGAGGCGCCACGAAGATGATCAGAGTGCTGCAGCAGCTCTGCTATGAGGACAGGCTGAGAGAGTTGGGGTTTTTCAGCCTGGAGAAGAGAAGGTTTCGAGGAGACCTTATAGTAGCCTTCCAGTATCTGAAGGGGGCCTACAGGAAGGCTGGGGAAGGACTATTTACAAGGTCTTGTAATGACAAGACAAGGGGCAATGGGTTTAAACTGGCAGAGAGGAGATTTAGACTGGATGTTAGGAGGAAGTTCTTTCCAGTGAGGGTGGTGAGACACTGAAACAGGTTTCCCAGGGAGGTTGTGGCTGCTCCCTCCCTGGAGGTGTTCAAGGCCAGGTTGGACAAGGCCTTGAGTGACCTGTGCTAGTGGGGGAGTGTCCCTGCCTATGGCAGGGGGTTGAGACTAGATGATCCTTGAGGTCCCTTCCAACCTTATCATTCTATGATTCTATGATTCTATGATTTTCATGCAAAGAAGTTGTGGAGCTGCGGGGCTGTTTTTACCTCTCTTCCTCCTTCCTACCTCAAAAAATGAACCTGTCTCATCTGTGATGGACTATGTGCAGGGGCTCTCACCATGCTCTTTGTGAGTTACAGCCTTCCTATAGCTGAGGCTGCCAAGTTGTTTACGGAGGCAGCTCTAAATCTCAGAAAAGCTGGTTATTGCTAAACACCTGTCCCGCCACATCTGCAGGCAGGGAGAGGCATGTGAGTTGTCCTTGGGTGGCATGACTGTTCCTTCTGCACAGAAGGGTTTGCCATTGCTGGAAGGGAGCAAAGCACCACTGGAAGCAGGACTGGTTATATGAAGAGTTGCTCATTTGAGCTGGAGGAGAGGTTCTACAAGCCATACTGAAGTGCTAAAGCTGTTCACTCATTGGATTGGTATACTTCCTTCTCACAGAATGGTAGAGGTTGGAAGGGACCTCTGGAGGTCAGAGTTCAACCTCCCTGCCAAGGCAGGCTCACCTAGAGAAGGTCACAAAGGAACACATCCATGTGGGCTTTGAATGTCTCCAGAGACGTCTCCATAGATCTTTGAGTGTTTCCCCTTACTCCTCTCCCTCTGGCCTGAGGCTCCACAGAAAATAAGATCCCTCCTTAGTAAAAGTCTGCTGCAGCACCAGTTCTATCTGTGGTGCCTGTGTCCCTCTTCTTCCCTCACACCTTCTCTATCCTAAACACCTTTCAGGGTCTTGGCATTATTTGTAACATTACTGACGCTTTCTACCCTACACTTGGGATTCCTATTCAGACCTGGCTGTCTGACACCTATGGCTCTAGGGTATTTGTGCTGGTTTTCTGACCTCTCAGTTCCTCTCGCTGCTGGTCAAAGCAAGACGCTTGTCTCACAGCTAGAAGGAGTTTTTAATCCTCCTTTTTCCTGTTTGAGGTAAGATGCCCCAATACACACCAGATACTTAAGACTGACACAGGAGGGTTACCTCTGGCAAATTCTGACTTTCTAGCCCTAAGCCAGGGTGACCCGTTAGTAGAGAAAGAATACTCCAGGAGACTTAGTTTCTGTTTTAAGGAAGACAGCAGAAGATCCCATTTATGTTCCCTGCCTCCCTCCCCCGCCCCTACCCCAACCCAGAAATGAGTTGTACCAAGAGTAGTGGGTGGAGTAAGGTCTGCCCTCCTATGGGTTTGAAACCTTTGCCTTCCTCCCACCTTTGTAACCTTGGTTGCTCCTCCTGCTCCTTTGGCTGAGTGGGAGGGTTGTCCCAGCCAAGCACAGCAGCACACTGGGGAGAGTAGGCAGTAGCACAACGTGGTCTGCTGCTTTTCTCTCCTCTGTGCTGCTAGTTTGTGTGGGGCTTGGGGTAATGTCATCCACTCTGGGTGTGCTGCTACTTCCCTGGTCACGCTTGGGTCACTGGGTTCAAAGTCTGTGCTAAGGGCCAGAGGGATGGTGTGATTGCAGGAGCCATCTTTCCTTGAAAGAGCACTAGTTGAAAACATCTGAACCATTTTTTACTTAAATGCACTGGGAACACTAAGCTGAGGCAAGACTGACAAAATTACAGCCTGAACGGTGAGCCAAGAAATTAAGCTGTGTTCTGGTACTCTTCATTATAGCTTTCAGGGGTACTTCAGCTGTTAGCTATATAGAGAAACGTCATGAAATTATCTCCAGTAAAAATTGCTGGAGTGGATGCAGCATTTATTCCTGTTCCTGGCTGTGAACAGAGGTCCCTCTCTGCTTCCCATCTGCCTCAAAGTCAAATCTTCTCTCACATGTCCCCTTCTTCTCCTGCACCTCCTGAAATACATTCTCTGGGTCCTACTCTACCTCCCTCAGGGAACTCTGCTCTACCTGTGGTGTATTGTGAACTTTTCAATGTAAACCTCTAATCTGGGCTGTCTGGTGGGATGGAAAATGGTAAGACCTGCTGCTGCCTCCCTGTTTTTCTGTTCTGTATCCCTAAATGCACTAGAAGGTAAGGAGTGGTTTAAGGTGTCATTCAAAACTGCATATTTCTAGCTTACTGCTATTTGCATGCTGCTCAGGTTTTTAAATCTTTCTAAGTGCTAAGTGCTTTCTCCTGAAGGAGCAAATAGCAGCTTGATCAGAGTCATCTGCAGGGCACTTGCAGTCACACAAGCATTATGAAGCTTCAGGTTAATTTATTTATGTCGATTAAACCAAATATCTGAGAGACTGAAATCAGCAGTTTCAGTCTGCGCTTGTGTTGAACTTCGGGAGTGTTTTCTCCCAGGACTCAGTGATGAAGTGAGTGGCATGAGCCCAGAGCTCTAAGTATGGTGGGAGCAGAGCCACTACATCTCTATGAAGCCATAAAGTGGTTCTTTATGGTGTCTGGTGGCAAGGGCCTTCAGCAACTTGATCTAGTGGAAGGCATGCCTGCCCATGGCAGGGGCATTGAAACTATATGCTCTTTAAAGTCCCTTCCAACCCAAACCATTTTATGATTCTATGACAAGGACCAAAGTGGGTTTGGGAATGAATACCTCATCATGGAAAATACCTGGGAGTCAAAAGCCTGTTGTATTGGGCTTGCTAGATGTGGTGTTTAAAATCTGAAAGTATGTCATACTTTCACTGTACTGCAGCGATGCTTTCTGATCACTTGCCCAACACTACCTGCTATATGGGCGCCTTCTTCACTTGGCTGCACTACACACAGCACCTTTCCATCCCAGCCACCTGTTTCATGCTGAAGATTATCAAAAGCATTAAGCACGACTAGAACACAGAGGGGAAAAAATACTGGTTGGTCTTTGTTGAAACCCTACCAGTTGAAGTGGAAATGTCCTGTGATTTGAGGCTCAAAGTTTGCCAGGGAGCTGCTGCAGAGCTATGTAGAAGCCCTCTCTGGCTCATGGAGGGGTTTGTCCAATGTGCACCAATCCAGAGCTGAGGTTGCACGTACAGGTAACATGAACAAGTGTGGCTGGTTTAGGAAATCACTCCCCAATTTAAAATTTACCAGACCAGCTCAGACAGCTTGGAAGCAAGATAAAGCGGTTATTTTGCAGCAAGCTAAATTTACAAGCATAAATACAAAATATATTTACCTGTATTTACAGTAACTTACATTTAGAAATAACACAGAAATCCAATTCTTCTCCCTGGACAAAAAAAAAGCATAGAAGGGGCCAACTCCACTTGCTCCTCTCCTCCCAGATAGAGAACCAACAAGGCCCATGTGTTATCTGGTCAATTAAGGTTACTGTATGGTGTGGAGGCGTAAGAGAGGTGAAGGAACAGCGACAGAGCCAGAGTCCAAGAACCGAGAGAGCAAAATTGTTTACGTGTTGGCTGTTTATCCCTCTTAGCAAACCAATGAATGATAGGCTTTATCATTATTATTCTCTTACAACCAATGCTATAACTTTTGTTTAGATTCTGCACTGAACTTGCACTGAACTTTCAGGAAAGTTCCAGTTTCTCTTACTGGAATATTCCAATAAGCCTTAAACTACCACAACAGGTTTGAAGGCTGAGTGCTCCAACCAACACATCTACTCTGAGGGTATGTGGGCCTCCTCATGTGAACTCCTGTGCAGTAATAGGGCTTATTTGTCTTTAGTCATTAATTACTACAGCATCTGGTAGGATGCCTGGTGAGATAAAGAGCACCCAGAGCTAGGCACTGGGTGTAGATGTTGAAGGAGAGTTTTTACATTAATCTGTTTTGTATTAACCTGTTTAGAATAATTGTACATTTTCCTCTTGTAAATCAATGTATGGAAGCCAGAATAACAGGAACTAACCCAATGTACAGAAGCCAGAATAACATGAACTAAATCAATGTATGGAAGCCAGGATGTCTGAGGGGCAGGATGACCATATATGTCAATGTGCTTTTAATTTGTGAATTGAAAGAAGGGGAAGACATCAGTCTTGGACTTTATATTTAGAAGCTTCGGGCTCACTTACCATGTAGGATAAAGGTGTCAATCAACAATGTAGTGCTAGGCAAAGGGAAATCTGTGAAATGCTTATGGGAGACAATGTATAGATAATGGGAGACAAACCATCTTATTCCTGTAGATGTGAGGGAAAAAAAACAAAACCCAACAACCCAAAACCCAGGAAATACAACCAAAAGAGCATGCATGGAGACAAAAACTGCAACTAAGAGGAAGACCTCCCCCAAGCCCACGACCAAAAGACATTGCCATGCACAAATGGGAGAAGCCAAATGTAAAGGAATCCTGAGAAATAATTTGTGTAAACCTGCCTACTGTAGGAAATAGCATGAATATGTAGTAGCTAACTGTATGTATATTAACTTTATAAAGCTTGTGTTCAGACACACACATTTGGAGGAGAAATCCCCTGTGTGTCCAGCACTATTAATAAATTATTAAAGAATACCCACTTAACAGCCTTGGATGTTGAGCTTTTCAATCTCTCTGTATCACTGCATGCAGGAAGAAGCTATTTCCCTGTATGCAGGCAAGACCTGCAGCATGGGGCAGTCGCAACTGCAGACCTGACTCCCTGTCAAGGTCAGGGCCGGGCTGGCCATCAAACAAATGACAGATGCTTTCTATTAAGCCTTCTCCCTTTCCAAACAGCAAGAAAAAAGCAGTAAGGGAGAGAGAACTATGTTATGGAAAACTAAACCAGCTTTAATTAAAATAATTACAATGTAATAAAATATGTACAACTATATACAAACTTGATATCAAATCAAATCCCTTTGATGGTAGTTAGGTCATCATCACCACTGATGCTGTGGCCAGGCACTGGAGATGTCCCAGACAGAAGTCAGGATCAGTGGGAACTAGATTCAGGAACTGGATTCTGGAAATGGGTCCAGGAGCTCGCGGACTATGATCAAAGGTGAAATGGACAGAGACTTCTGATACTGGCCATTGAAGCTTGACCTTTGTGATGTCTCAGTGTTATACTGAATATGATGTATATGGAATGGACCATCTTGTTGATCAGTTTAGGGTCACCTGTCCTATCTGCTCTGCCTTGCAGGTGTGGCCTTTAAATCTGCACCTCCAAGGTGGTACGCAAGATGTAGTGGTGACCTTTGTCTGCACACCAACTGCTCTTACTAACTCTACCTGTTATTACTGCTCGAAGCAGATGCTGCCTGTGAAAATGTGCAGTTACTGGGGAGAGACTGAGCTGAAAAGTCTCTGAACTGAACTGATTCTGTTCTAGCTCAAACCAGGACATAGCTCAAACTAGGACACTTCCTCTGGTGGAAGGGTGTCAAGGGAGGTGGGAGCACAGGGAGCCACAGGGCATACAGGAATGTCGGTGGCAGAACAGGGATGGCCTTGGAGTGGGTCTGGCAGACCACAACCCTGTCTGTGGCACACAAGGGGTCAAGGCGTTGCTGCTCAGAGGAAGAATGGATGCAGAACAGCTTTGGAAATGTGTTTAAAAGTGACTATTCAGGTGGCAGGTGCTCTGTAGTGTTTGATGCATCAGTTAGTTCACCTGAATCACAGAACCATAGAATTGTTTCCCTTGGAAAAACCCTTTAAGATCATGAAGTCCAGCTGTCAGCCTAACACCACAGTAGCCTTTAAACCATGTGCCAAAGTGCCATGTCCACACATTTCTTGAACACCTCCAAGGATGGTGACTCTAACTCCTCCCTGAGCAACCTATTCCAATCCTGCACTTTGCATTGGAGGCATACTGTCCCCTCAGTGAAGGTGAGTGCTGCTACCTGCTCTGTGGAGTCACTGAGACACATCTTGGTCTGTGTAACAGGGAGCAATGGGAGCACGGGACCTGTCCTTGTGCCAGCATCTTCCCTGAGGGCCCTCCAGTGAGCTCACAGGTGAGAGATGATCATCTGCCTTATTGGAGAAGCTCAAGAGGTAGTCCTACATCCAACTTCAGTTCATCCTCTGGAGCAGGGTGATTACATTCTCACTCTAAAAGGCAGAAAGAAAGAACTAGACATTCTACTTCTGTTTTCACCTTCAGCATAGGGAGTGACACAAAAATGATAGTAGGTAAAGTGCTGTTTGTTAAACTTATCAATGAAAAACCATAGATTCACAGACTCATGGATTGCATCAAGTTAGAAGGGACTCGCAAAGGTCATCTTGTCCAACCTCCCTAAAGTGAGCAGGAACACCTCCAATTAGATCAGGCTGCCCAGGGCCACATCAAGGTTGACCTTGAATGTCTCCAGGGATGTCTCAACCACATCCCTGGGCAACCTATTCCAGCATTTTACCACTCCCATTGCGAAGAACTTCCTCTTTATGCCCAACCTAAATCTACTCTACTGCAGTTTAAAATCATTGGTCCTTGTCCTATTGCTACAAGCTCTTCTAAATAGTCCTTCCCTAGCCTTCCTGTAGGTCATCATCAGATATTAAAAAGTAGTAATTAGGTCTCTCTGGAACCTTCTCTTCCCCAGGCTGAACAGCCTCAATTCTTTTAGCCTGTCTGCATAGGAGAGGTGCTCCAGCACTCTGTTGTGCAGCAACTCTGATCAGCATGGAAATTATTCATACTTTCATCACTGATCTGGCTCTATTCTTTTCCCTGACTGTTCTGTTATTGGAGTGTAAGATGGTGCTGCCCAAAGCAAAGACCTGCCATTGTAAGGCTCATCTCCCATCGGTGTCCAGAAGGTTTTATAAATAAACTACTCAAAGCAGATCGCTAATCTTCTTTCTTAGATCTTAGGAAGAAGGCCACAAATAAATGGCATTTGCTAGCTATTATGACACACATAGTTACTGGCTCACTTTAAACTACAGAAACTTTAGCCTTTAGTTGCCTTCATAAAAGTTTTTGGCTATATAAAGGTGTCCAGGAGAATAGGTGAGGTCTATGTACTCTAACTCAGGGCAATCTCCAGTCTGAATCCAGACACCTCCTGGGCCAGCTCCCTTGGGGCCACAGCACACTCCCCCATGCACTCATCCACTCTCTGTAATGCAGCATGGGCTGTCACCTTGCCAGTGGTATGGTCCCAGGGGATCCTCTTTCTCCAGAGGCTACCTCTGCTAGCTGTCTTGGGGCCTCCTCTGCCAATGCAAAATGTGGGCTGAAAGGTAATCTTCATGTTAATTGCAATTGGTCTCTGACCATAGGAAAGTCTGAGAGCCCATTCCTTCTCCAGTTTAGGAGGCTGAGAGAGCTGAGTCTGTCTAGCTTGGAGAAGAGGAGGATGAGGGGGCTCTTATTAATGCTTACAAATATCTAAGAGCTGAGTGTCATGAACGTGGGGTGCCCAGATTCTTCTCAGTGGTGCCCAGTGACAGGAGAAGAGGTAATGGGCATAAACTTGAACATAGGCGGTTGCATGTAAATACGAGAAGGAATTTCCTTACTTTTAGGATGGCAGAGCACTGGAATGGACTGCCCAGAATCTCCACCTCTGGAGACTTTCAAGGCCTGCCTGGACACATTCCTATGTGATCTTCTTTAGGTGGTCATGGTCAGCAGGGGCATTAGACTAGATGATCTTCAGAGGTCCCTTCCAACTCCTAACATTCTGTGACTCTGTGTTCAATATGTGGGCGTATCAGTGCTGATACTGAAAGACAAAACACAATAATGTTGCTGCTTTTAATGTTTCCAAGGAAAACTCTGGGCTATCGTCAACTCAGTTCATCAAATTCTTCCTGTTGCTCATGTGAGATGACTACCTGCTTCCTAGCCTAAAGCAGATGTTACTGTTTCAAGTAAGAGATGAACTAGCTCTAGGGTGTTCACTTTGAGAAGCTCCACATTTATCACAGAATCAACCAGGGTTTGGAAGAAACCTCCAAGATCATCCAGTCCAACCTATCACCCAGCCCTAGCCAATCAACCAGACCATGGCACTAAGTGCCTCATCCAGTCTTTTCCTGAACACCTCCAGGGACGGTGACTCCACCACCTCTCTGGGCAGCCCATTCCAATGCCAATCACACTCTGTGTCAAGAACTTCCTCCTAACAGCCAGCCTAGACCTTCCTTGGTACAACTAGAGACTGTGTTCCCTCGCTCTGTTGCTGGTTGCCTGGGAGATGAGACCAACCCCTGCCTGGCTATAACCACCTTACAGGTAGTTGTAGACAGCAATGAGATCACCCCTGAGCCTCCTCTTCTCCAGGTTGCACACCCCCAGCTCCCTCAGCTTCTCCTCACAGGGCTGTGCTCCAGGCCCCTCACCAGCTTCATTGCCTTTCTGTGGACATGTTCCAGTACCTCGACATCTCTCTTGAATTGAGGGACCCAGAACTGGACACAGTACTCAAGGTGTGGCCTGATCAATGCTGAGTACAGGGGAAGAACAATCTCCCTTGTCCTACTGGCCATGCTGTTCCTGATACAGGCCAGGATGCCATTGGCTCTCCTGGCCACCTGGGCACACTGCTGGCTCATGTTCAGCTACTACCTACCAGTACCCCCAGGTCTCTTTCTGCCTGGTTGCTCTCCAGCCACTCTGTCCCCAGCCTGTAGCACTGCTTGGGGTTGTTGTGGCCAAAGCGTAGAACCCTGCATTTAACCTTGTTAAATCTCATCCTACTGGCCTCTGCCCATCCATCCAACTTGTCAAGGTCTCTCTGCAGAACCCTCCTACCCTCCAACGGATCCATACCTGCGCCTAACAGCCTCATCTGCAAACTTACTGGTGCTGGACTCAATCCCCTGGTCTACATGATCAATAAAGATATTAAATAGAACTGGGCCCAGCACAGATCCCTGGGGGACACCCCTAGTGACTGGCTGCCAACTGGATGTGGCACCATTCACCACTACTCTCTGGGCCCGAGAGACCATGTTATCATGTTATCTAAAGGAAGGAAACTTACAGATATGCAGAAATCAGCTTTAGCTTTGATTAATTATAAATATGTCATCAAACCAACCAACCAACCAACCAACCAACCAACCAAAACAAAAACCCAGACACCAGATGGAATGGAAGAAGAAAACTGGTTGTTATTTCTGACCTTTTGCCTTTCAGTGAAGAATGTTGATCTTCTCAGTCCCTTATTAAAATGTCTATATGTGACTTTATTCCAATACACTTTCTGGAAAGGAGGTCAGAGCTACTTCATGGTGTGTGGTGTGTGCTGGTACACACTCTTGGAACAGCTTGTGCATCAGCCATCTGTAGCTCTTCTATCAAGTCAGGAGACTTGGGGCTCAGCTGGACTGCGAGGCTGTCCTGCAGCCCAGACTGGGGTTATCTCAACAGAGGTAAAGCAATGGTCCCCACACTATGCCACTGAGCATACAGTCAATATTTTACTTTGACACTGTTGTGGTTTGACTTAGTTGGAGCTCATGGTGCTTTGCTGCTGCTCTGTTGTTTGTCTGTTGGGAGGGCAATTTGGTGACTCCCACTTGACCTCCAAGCAGCACAAATATCATGTGGGTGACTGGGGAATTAAAGCTCTGGTTTCAATGCGCATATCAAACAAGTATCACTGTTAAAGTTTGGCTATATAGATCTATAACTCTTTTGGCTAGGGGGCACCTCGAGCATAGACACAAAAGGAGAAGTGTTCTCTGGCGATCTTTCAAAAAGAGCATGTTCACATATTCATATATTTTTGGGGCAAATGATTTCAGGATCAGGCCCTACAAAGTTCATGTCTTATGAGATACTCGTATAGGAGGACATATGTGTGCTTGCCAGGCTTGAGTTCCCCCAGACATCCTAACTCCCAGACACTTAAGAGAGGGAAGGTGCAGAGGGTGCTGAGGAGTGCAACTGCTTTGCAGTGCTGTCATTGCTGCCAGGAACTTAGGAGGATGCCAGCACCTAAATTTCTTTGGCATTTTTTCAAGCATCACCCAAATCTGGTGCAGGATAGTCTGGTAACATTTTTCTGTTTCACATATAATTGCAGGCTCATGGCCTTGCTAAAATACTTCAGTTTATGAGCTGTTTTTCTCCTAAGCAGCTGTTTATACACTTTATTAATGGTAACTAATTAAGTCTCTTGGATGAAGTCCTTTGGAGGACGTCCAAAGACATAAACCCAAATAAGTCTGGGCACTGTGATGAAATGCAGTCACGGAAATATCTCCCCCAAATCCATATAAGCAGATTGCAAATGGACCAAAAGAAGGTCTGATGAAAAGAGGTGGGTGGGATGATATACCGATTCTGGTAGACGTCATCTAAAACCTAACAAAGAGGCGGAAGAAAACATGACTAAAATGCCTCCAAGTTCCTTATGCACAGATCTTAAACTCAGCAGTTTGTATTTATGGCCAGCGCAGGTCACTAATGCAGTTCTGAGTAGGAGACCCACAACCCTGAGCTATCACAGTGCTGTGCTTGCAAAGGCCACAAAGCATCCTGAAAGCCAGGAGCAGCTGCAAAGTCAAGCTGTTGACCTCATGGTGCTAGATGATAAATCCCTTTGGAGGCAGCCTGCTGGGCTTCAAAAGGCACTTAGGCAAGCATGAGCGGATAAAAAAAAAAAAAAAAGAAATCAGAGCCAGGTGAAGTTTTGGTGCACCATTAAGCTGGTGAGGAGTGGTGTGAGTGAAGGACCTCCCCATCACGCTTGTGCCAGTAGAATCACTGAATTGTTTTGGTTGGAAAAGACCTCTAAGGTCATTGAGTCCAACCATTGTCCTGACACCACCATGACCATTAAACTATGCCTTGAATTGCTATGTCTACATATTTTTTTAATGCCTCCAAGGATGGTGACTCCACCACCTCCTTGGGGAGTCTGTTCCAATGCCTGAGTACTTTTTTCTTGAAGATTTTTTTCCTCATATCCAAATTAAACCACCCCTGGTGCAACTTGAGGCCATTTCCATCGTCTTACTTGTTGATACTACAGAGAAGAGTCCTGTGGCAGCTACTCTTTCTGCAAACAACTAGAAGCTGCAAACTTGTTTTCGCATGAGTGCCAAAAGAAAAGATCCTGCAGAAGCCAGACCTTTGAGTGTGTTGAGACCTCTCATTATACAGAGCTATTTTTAGTACTTCTATAGGGGGATATTTTTAGCTCATATACGGGGCTGAATTTGATTGGTTAAGTGGCTTCATGTGAAAGATAAGTGTATAAAAATCATCTACTTCAGGCAACAGAGAGATTCTGTTGCAGGGAGATTCTGCAGGAGATTCTGTTGTAGAGAGACCTCAGGGACTTCTGTTAAGGGAGATTCTGTTAAGGGCTTTTGGGATGACTTCTGTTAGGGACACTCAGACCCTAGGATGCTGGGGATTCTGCAATTCTGTATTACAGGACTTCTGAGAGGACTTCTGAGTTTCTTTCTGGAATTCTGTTGTGGAGCAATAACAGGGTTCATGCATCCATTCATCATCTAATGGCCCCCTGAAATAGGTGTTTACAACAAAGGCCAGCACCCACTTCACTACGGCTTCCTTCCACATAGTTGCAGAAGACAATAAGGTCTCTTCTCAGTCTTGTCTTCTCTAGAATAAACAACTGTTGTGGTAGGCCCAGGCAGGCCAAATTGGGCTTGTACCTCCCCTGGCTTGCCCAGGCATGTTTTTCTGGCTTCCCTCCTGCGGTTTTTGGGGAGGAAC